>LOEQ01005162.1:142240-169254 GCA_001685075.1 Bramus lutescens
ACACACACACACACACACACACACACACACACACACGAGGATTAGGAGTTTCAGTTTTCCTAGTTGTGATGTATGTCAACTTGCCCCTAGACCTAGACTCTGCTCAGATATCAGAGTTTATGAGGGAAGCAGAAGCAGATCCATAGCATAACAGACAGCACAGGCTGCAGCTCCTCCGCTTTGCTCTACTGCATTCACCAAGAGTTCTTTGAATGGGAAACAGCAGCATATTCTAAAACTGAGACTTCATCCAGGGCCTCAGGTGAAGACTAGGGGAGGAGAGTGAGTCTGGGTTGAGATGTGGTTTTGAATGTGAGAGGTGTATTGGAGAGGCCCTGGCTTGGGGCATAGACTCATAAGAAAATCACTGATGGGTATTGCATTGAATCTCTAGATTGCTTTTGGTAGGATTGCCACTGGCAGTGGCACCAGGATTTACCTCTACTGCTTGTACTGGCTTTTTGGAACCCATTCTCTTTGGATGGATACCTTGCTCAGCCTAGAAATAGTAGAGAGGGCCTTGGACCTTCCCCCAAAGTGATGTGCCTTACCCTCTCTGAGGAGTGGATGGGGCTGGGAGGGAAGGTGGAGGGAATGGGAGGAGGAGAGTAGGAACTGGGATTGGTATATAAAATGAAAAAAGATAGTTTGTTTTCTTTATAAAAAAATAAAATAAAGAAGCAACATTACCCCAAAGCTAAAAGTTCATTAATGTACATATATATAAATGCATATATTAATATGTATTAATACATTAAAAATCACTGAGTCCTCTTCCCAGTGTGGGAGCTGGTAAGAAAGCCTCATGTCATAGTGCAGATTTCAGCTCATGGTCAAAAGCAAGAACAGAAATAGAAACCCTTGATCAGAACTGTGTAAAATGAAGTAGGTTCTTTTGCAGAGCAACAAATTTCCTGACACTATGGGCACTGAAGAAGGAATGGTCCGATTCCTTGTAGCGACAAAGCAGGAGACTCTCCCATATCAGATGAGGCTGGCTCAGATGGTATTGGGTTATTATTACTGGAATATCACAGATTTTCTGGCATCATCAGAGGCAGAGGCACCAAAACAGAGAAGAAGTTGAGGCAAAACAGTGTTTAGATGCAGAGTATATGAGTCTATGAGTTCTGATTGTAGGTGCCGGGTCTGGGCACTTCATCTCCTGTCAGTGAGGATGACCTCAGCTTTCCAGCATTAGTATCTTGGGTCAGACTAATTTGCATATGACTGATATTAGCAAGGATGTAAAGATAATTCCTTGAAGAAATGACTGCAGAAAGGGACGGTTGTCACCTCTACCATATGGGTTCATTGCATTGTGCTTTTATGTTTCTTCTGTCTTCTTAGCATATACTCATTTTTCCAAATGATGGATTTCATTTTGATGATTTCATAATGTAAGACATGTGCTTTTCTTATTTTACCCACACCATTGTCCTCCATTGTTTTCCATTTTATTGTTGTTTTCCTCATGCTTCAGTGTTGAGACTGACCAGAAAGTCTAGACCTCATTTAGCTCTGACAAAATGATTTGATCTATAACAGCCAAGGTAGTGTCACGGGAGAAAAACATCACATCTGGAAGATGTCCAAAGGAGGCATGCAACTTCTCACAGGGCAGAGAACATTCTAACATGGAAGATGATCCATGAGTCAGTGTGGCTTCTCACCAAAGAATCAAATGTTGGGTGCTTCATCCCATCTCTAAGGAATTTATGCTGTAGGAATTCCTACTACCAGTAGCCACTAAGTTACCCGCGCACACTTGGGTGTGGCCTCTTACACTGTTTATGCCGATGTAAGGCGCAAGCATCTGGCCTCTTTTCCGGCAGCGGGATTCAGTTGCTGTTCTCCATTCCAGCAGAGGATTGTGCTTGTGAGTCCACCCCTAAATAAATAACCCTCTATTAGTCTCAATTCTGAGCTAGTGTGGGATTTCTTTTATGAGTCCTTCTTCAAATGTATGTGCAAATGGGGAATATATAAATAAGACAATTCTACATGGGATCTCTGTAACAAGTATAAGAGGAGGCTAGTTTGGTCAGTCTCTATTTTTCCAAGGCCATGGGTTTATACTGCTTATTGCTCATTTCTCACCACCCAGTGGTTCTGAAGTACTAAGGTCAATACCACATTTCTTTGGTGTCCTTTCCAGAGAGGTCATCATTCCTGGCTGGAGCCTTGTGGCAAAGAAGGGATGCCCAAATCGTGTATCTGCCAAGGCAAACTGCTTGTTCTGTTCAGCAGAGACACTGAGGCCATCACTGAGACTGTCTGAGTTCTCTTGTGTCAGATTATTACTCCAAAAGGACAGAGTGGGTTGTTAGGAGCTTCCATTTTGCCAGGAATGAAACAGAGTTGTGTAGAGCAGAGCTGGATTTATTTTCAGGTTCTATAATTAGCAAGTTTCTGGCATCTTTGTACTCTGAATGCTAAAGCCTGCCTTGACACCAAATCCTGGCCTGAGGACATTCTTATTTTTCTATGAAGCATTTGTGTTCTCTGGAGGACCAGACATTTCCAAACTGCCCTGTGAACTATACAGAAAAGGCCCTTGCCAACCACCTACATCAAATTACAAAAACTCAGTTGTTTTATAGAGTGACTGTGTGTGTGTGTGTATGTATATAGTGACTTATAGAGCAAGTGAGAATTGCAAAAGACACTTATGAGCTGAGATGGAACTCTACCCAAGTCAGAGGACATACAGAGCTGAGGACTCTCGCCTGTGAAAATGATAGTGATGGAGGGCAGGGGATAGCTGAAGAGAAATAACCACTTTTTTTCCTTTCTTTTGAAGTATTGAGCCTTTTGAGAAGGGCAAAAAAAAATGTAAGAAGGGGAAGATGTTCCCTTCAACATGACCAGTGAACCAATGCAATTTCTTACAAAGAATGCCTCTCCTACATGAAATAGTGTTCACATCTGGAAGATAACCAATGGATGGATGCTGCCTCTAAACAAGAGTGCCTCTCCTACAGCTGTGTGTTTATTCACAACTGGAATGAAGTTTGTCTGGGTCACTGGACCAGTGAGTCTGGTTCATCCTCTCCCTCTGCCCACACCAACAGACCTGCACAGGTCAGAGGAGCCTGACCCTTTAACCATCAGGTCTCTGGGGCCAGTGCCTAGGGAGTGGTTAAGAACAGAATATGGGTTTTCACACTATGCTTTTTCCAGTTCCCATGCTACAGTATGGAGAGGGTTAGTTCCTGGCAATGAGATTCCAGCTCAGCTGTATTCTAGAGTTTGATACCAGCAAATCGGCCACCTAGAATAATGAGACCGCCTATACTTCTGGATTTGGTCACTGGAATTAGTTTTCTAAGGCTTCCTTGGCAAAGCATCACAGACTGGCTATCATACCAACATCTATTTCTTTTTTCACAATCTTGGAACTATATGACTGGAGAAAGTAGAGCTTCTGATCCTCTATTTCTACAATTATAAAATAGAAAGAGAAATGCCTGCCCCATGAGGTTCCTGAGGATTTTTTACTTACGCCATTTGTAAATAATCAAAAGATATTTGGGTCCTGGGGTCCCAGCTTAACTGTTGCATGATTGCTGAACATGCATATGAGTTATAACCTGGTTTTCTCAGTCACTCTACTGAACCTGTGTGGCTATACATTAATGTACATTAACATAAAACAACAGCAAAAAAAAATCCTGGCATTTTAGATAATAGTTCATACATGTTCCTTTTCATAGAGTCTGTATGTGGAATTTTAGTCTGTGGTAAATTCAAAAATGAAAGTTACAATAAATTCATGTATTAAAAAATGAAAGAAGGCCAGCTTTCATTTTGCTGCAGTATTTTTTTCTTTCAACACTTTAATTTTAGAGTGAAGCAATTCAAATTATGTTCCCTAATGGTCTTTGGTGCCCATTTTACAAATTGAAGAAAGAACAAAACAGGGTAGAGAACCCGTTACTATAATGGGTTTCATTTTTCTTCTTTCCTTTTTAATCTAATGTTTTTGAAGTACTTTCCCGTGGGAATAGAAGTTCCTTCACGAAAGTTGAAATGAAAGGGAAGAATTCTCCACACAGAGAGGCTCACAAACACGTTTCCTATCTCATCTCCATGAGTAAAATGCACTTTTGCTGACCTTACTCAGGAAAGCGAGCATCATAAATGGAGGTCATCTTAGCGGGAAGTCTTCATCTCAGGGAAACAGAGAAGAAATGTGCTAGGAGAGAATTGGCTTTTCCTTCTTGCTCCTTGGCTGGCAGAACTGATGATTCTGTCCTTCCTGGGGGCAAATGTCGGAGGTTAGATAGGTGTCTGTCAGAGGACAGGATAGATGTTAGCCCACAAAGGTGTGTCCCGAGATGAGCAGGAGACATCACAAAGGGAGTGAAGAAAGGCAACAGGCTTAGTGACATTTTCTGATCAGTTGTGGGGCATTTTAAGGGCACATGAACTGTGTTTAGAGATCTCTCTTCTTCCTCTTGAGGTAATTCTGCTGTCCTTCAGCTAACCTCAAGGGCACAGGTAGCTTTGGAAATACCTTACATCTTCCTTCTACTTCCCCCATGGACCTACCTGCTGAGACCCAGGCCTGGTCCTAGGAAATGTTAGCCCTTTGTCAACAGTCTCCCCAGCTTTGCTCAGATCCAGATAATGTCCCAAATCCGTTCTAAATCACACGGTGTTGCCAGATAAAATACAGGGGCCCAGCTGAATTTAAAGTCTCGATAAATAACACCTTAGCGTATGTTATTTTATCACCACTGCCTCCAAATATGTGACAGGAATGAATTAAGAGGAAAGGTTCATCTTGCTCATGGGTTTAGAGGCTTCGTTTCATCATAGTGAGGAGCATGGCAGAGCATCTTGCCTCCTGACAGGCAGGAAGCAAAGCGGCAGTGTGACCCAGTCAAGATATAGCAGCCCATGACTTCCTTAAAACAGAATCACCTTCCACAGTCCCATTATTTCTCCATAGTCAGTTCAAAGTTTGAGTCCATCAATGGGTATTTGTGTGTTTTCAATCAAATTAATGAAGGCCCTAAGTACCATGACCCAGCTTTTTTTTTTTTTCATTTTATGCCAAGTTCTATGTTGTTCAATTCCCCCCACCCACCCAAACAGGCTACTAACTCTGGGTTCCCCACAGCAGACTCTGATATGAACTGCAGCCCATGCACATCATTTTGGATGCTTTGAAAACATTGGTAAGGGAAGCGGATGGGGGCATCACCCTCAGTGGGTGTCTAGAGCTGAGTCCTGTGGGGGAAATTCTGAGAGACAAAACCCATTCACACTCAGCACGCCTGTGGGCAGGAGCAGCTGGGCTGGTCAGAGCTACGTTTAGAGTGCTGTTCCTCTCCTGCCACGTTCCCAGGAGATGAACAGTGATCTTCCGGCTATCTGAAGAAAAGACCTCTACCTGATGCAGAGGCAGGCAGGTTAGAGCACACTGTCAGAGACAGGGGAAATCATCATGCCTAGGAACAGGGGCCAGGGTAGCCGCTGTAGACACTGTGTTTATGTTTTAGGACGCTCCATGTTGCTACGCTCTCAGACTCTTTGCATCTCGTCCAAATGGCCCTTTGATTTATTCAGCTTGTAGCTTAAACTTTGAGTCACAAACTCAGAGGGGGTCATAACTGAATGTGGGGGGTCATGAAAAAAGCTGAAGCAACAGTAAAAGGTTTATGAGCATGCAACAGCCCCAAATTAATTCAAAATCATATGCACAGTGAATCCAAGGTATTTCTGGAAGGGCTCATTGGTGTTACATCACCCGACTTCCCTGCAACCTTGATTCTGAACACACAACATGCTTACTTCACACCATGCCTGCCCACACATCATGCAACTCCAACAAATACAGTGAGCCTGTAATTCCTCTGCCCAGCTTGAGACTACCGTATGATATGAGTTGCAGTACTTTTATTATAAATGCAAAGTCTCTGGCTCTTATAGAAATATAAGAGTTTAATTAGAAAAAACAAGACAAATTTTTCTATTGTCATTCAGCAGCATGTAAGCATACAGTTGTTATATCATTGAATTGGAATGAGTTAGAATATTATGGTTTTTAAAACTGTGGAGTTGGAGTATTCGTTGCTTAGCAGTGTTTACTGCTCTTCCAGAGCACTTGAGTTAGATATCCAGTAAGAGTATATAGTGATTCACAACTGTGATAATATTTTGTGTGTGCTTCAGCAAATAAAGCTTGCCTGAAAATCTGAGCACAGAGCAAGCCACTAGTTAGCCCTAGAGGCCAGGCAGTGGTAACATACAACTTTAATCCCAAGACTCAGGAGACAAAAGCAGATGGATCCCTGTGAGTTCAAGGCCACCCTGGGCTACACTAGATTATTCCAGTCTATAAGAATCCTCCAGTCTGAGGCTTCATAGAGGCAGGATCTTGCCCACTTTGGTCTGAGGATTCGGTAGAGGTAAAAGTTCTCTCTAGTGGCTGGCTCCTTTACTTCTCTGATCTTTCATCATTTAACCTGATATCTGACTACAGGTTTTTGTTATTAAGACCAATTAAAATTCACACTACACACAACCAACTGCAACTCTAGTTTCAGGGGATCTGATGCCCTCTTCTGGACACAAAAGTCTCCTGCACTCACATGTGCACACACACACACATAATTTTAAAAGATAAAAATGAACCTTTAAAAATTGCTGTTTCAGTTACTGACTTACCTTTTATTTAAAACAAATTATTTAATGGATTTGGCCTAGAATTAGGATAGAATTTTTTTTAAAAAAGATTGAAATGGCCCTGAAGATTTATGCCTTCTGCACTATGTATTTATGTGAATTAGTGTACTCAGCATTGGTGATCACTCAATTAAAGTATCAGCTAGTTCTGGACAGTGCTGAAGATGCTCTGCATCCTAGAGCATCAAATATTCAGCCAAGATTTAATTCTTTAAGTAAAAATAAATAAGCACATCCAAATCTTGGCAATTTCAAATTGCCATACTTAAGAGAGGATGTTTTCTGCCAATTTAGCCATTTGTCAACATTTTATTACTGCGCCCCAAGGAGCAGGCCTGTGAGAGAGTAGGTCATCTTAAAGAGTCTCTCTTGATAGGAGGTATAAAGAATGGACTCTCTTCCTCTGAATGGCCTCAAGTGACCTGTGAAGGCATGCTACTCTCTTGGCTCAGAAAACTTTACAAACAGTGCAATTCCAGTGTACTTTGTGTTCACTGTAATACCTGTAAAACTCCCTGGGCTTTTGGGACTCTACATATCTGAAAATCTACCTGAACATATCACTTTAAAGGAGTCATATATGTCACTCTGTTGATATGATGGCAGACTTGGTAGGTGTGCCCAGGACAAACCAGGGGGGTGAGGGTTGGATGGGCAAAGTGTTAGAGGACCAAAAAATAGTGTAAAATATTGCAATATATACTTTAAAATGGAAAAAGGAACCTTGGACTTTAGGGTTTAGACATAGATCCTTTGGTTACTAAACACATCCAAGTGACCAAAGCACCCAAGATGGTATCACCAAAGCTATGGAGCTGAAGGTCACAGTGGTCCCCATGCCTCTACCCTGGTAAGTGGTATCCTTGTCAAAGCTGGTCTCCAACAACCTACATGGGAGGCATCCTCTGCCACACTGAGAGAATCCTCACTGGACAAGAAGATGGGAGAAAAGGAGCCCACATCCAAGGGAGAGAACCAGAAGAAAAAAAAAAGGTGAATGATAGTAACAAACTCAGCATAAGCGCAAACATTCACACATACTGATTTCAACATAAAATATTTTTAAAGGAGTTAAGAATGGGACCAAACTGAAGAAATCAATAACTTTTCTTATTTTTCAGAGAAATGAGGTCACGGGGCAAACTGCAGCTCCCCAAATTGGAAAGATAGACAATCAGACTGAAGAATTACATCCTACTGGGTGAAAATCAAGCAGAAGCCTTCCTGAAAATGATTGGGGAGTAGGGAAACCCAGACTATAATTGGAAAATGCTGGCGGCTCAGGGTGAATGTGGTGGTCAAAAACCCCAGGACACGTAGTCAGTCGGGCACCCTATACTTTGTCGGTTTATTTCCAATATCGCCAGGGGGTTTTCAGAGTAAATACTGAAGGGAAAAACACCCGTGCTTTGGTGGAAGGAGGAGAGACGGAACTCTTGATGTCTGCCAGAGCTGTCTGTTCTTGCCAAGGTCTGCACTTAGGAGGATTGATTTTCCCAGAAGCTAAACGGATGGGTTTTTTATCAGACTGTGACTTGTCTTAGGGAAGGAAAAGAGGAAGCCCCTGACTCCTCTAGTCATCCGGCATCATCACCCCACATTAATAGAACCTGAAATGTGCTGATGGAGTTCACACTCCAGGGACACACAGAAAGCTGGGAATCCAACCACAGGACCACAGATGATGCCTTTCCCCACGCCACCTCACTGCCCTGCTGCGAAAGGTTTATTTACCATAGTTCCTTTCATCTAGAGTGAGAGCAACGATCAGACACCGCAATGTTTCAGAAATTATTAGATTAGCAGTGGTTTTAGTAGTTTTAACTGGCACGGTGTAATTTTTATGTATTTAGGGATACAGTGTGATGTATTTCAGTTCATGTATACTAATTAGTAGATTAAGGTAATTGTTATTTCCATCACCTCAAGCATTTATCAATTCCTTGTAGAGATCAAGAATTTTTAAGAACCTTGTGATTAATAAGGATTGTCATGCAACTACAAACCATGTAACATATGTGTGATGGAATCACAGGAAAGGAGGTAGCAAGAGCAAGATTTTGAAATACTAACTAAAGACTTCCAGTCAGGAAGCTGTGTTTCCAGGAATCCCAGATAAGACTAATAGGTGAAATCAAACAAAAAGTGAGAAAGTTAAAAAAAAATCAAGTTAGGCTTATGGATACACACCTGCAATCTTAGAGCTCAGAAGGCTGAATGGGGGATTGCAAAATTGAGGCTAGCCTGGACTTTTTCATCCCTAAATACCAGCCTGGAATATGTAGTGAGAACCTGTTACTAAACAAACAAATCAATAAACTCCACCTCATCCTCTGTTAGTCAACTTCTCATTAGTGTAACAAGAAACTTAAGGTAATCAACCCAAAAAGAAGTTGAGTTTGGCTGACAATGTTACCCTGTGACTTTGGAGCACATGAAGTAATCCATCATAGAATGAGCAGGTAGCCAAGGAAACTAGTGAGAAGATGAAGAGAGAAAAGGGAGAGACAAAGGAACCATAATTCCCTTCAAGGCTGTCCCCAAAGTCTAGAAGATGTAAGCATCCACCTCTTAAATTTTCCACCCACTCCCAGTAGCACCAAACCGAAGACTAAGTCTTTAACACAGTGGCATTTGGGGGACAGCCCAGACCCAAGGATAACAGTATAGCATTCAAATTCAAGAAAGTTCAAGCTAAATAAAATATCCTGAAAGAAACCAGTGTGGGGAAACACACTTCTGTGGTAGTTTGAATGACATGACCCCACAGTCTCTGGAGCATCTGAATGCTAGGTCCCTAGGTGGAGCTGCCGTTTGGGTTGGTTTAGGAAGTATGGCTTTGTTGTTGTTGGAAGGACTACATCACCAGAGGTGGCATTTGGGAGTTTAAAGACTCACACCATTTCAGATCCATTATTTCCTGCATGTTTGAGGTTCAGGATGTGAGCCTTTGCTCCTACTCCAGTCACCATTACCTACTGCCGGCTGTCTCCACTCCACCGTCGTGGAGACTAACCCTGGGGGACTATAGGCCCAAATAAACTCTTCTGGAGAGTTTCCTTGGCATCTTATCACAGCAGCAGAAAAATAACCTTCCCTACTGAGGACAGGAGGGAGCAGTTATGCTGGACATCTCAGAAGCCAAATAAACAAAACCAGAATACCATGAGAAGTGTGGAAATACAAGAACACCAACAGAGAGTCTCCACCTGAGGAATAATCCCTCAAAAGTGAAGAAGAAATAAAGCCTGCCATGAAAACACAAAAATAAGAAATTTGTTGGAGTTAGATATAACTTGAAAACAAAACAAAAACAGTAAAATGAATTCCCCAGACAGAAGGAAAACAATATAGGCCAGAAATGCAAGTCTACAGGCAGAAGAGCACTGGAGATGGAAGAAGTGGAAACAGGTTAAAATGAATGTGTTATTCTTAACTGATCTAGAACATAGAAGTTTCATTTAAAGTAATAACACGAGCAATGTGTTCCATTATGTCTGACATGTGTAACTGAAATGAACGGCAGCAACAGCAGAGGAGATAACGGGGAGAAACTTGGAATATTTTGTAATTAAGAAGCACACACACTGACTGCATTGCAGGGTTATTTGAAGTGGATTTGAACTGGTCTCAGAGATAAATCACAAACTATAGAGTAATCACTAAAGACATTGCTAAAGAGATAATCTAAATTGAAATTCTAAAATGCTTAGTAAAAAACACAAAAGGTAAAGACTGGAGAAGAAAAGTAGGAAGGAAAACAAGGGTAACTACCAGAAAAAAAAGGTTGATCTAAATACTCCAACAACAACAACGACAACAACAAAAGAAAACAGATTATCTTTGGGTATGAGCCAAACCTTTAATGGCTGAGCCCTGTGGGAGTGAGGGCAAGGGAAAGATGCCCTCCTCACCTAAGCCCCTACCATCTGTGGTGGGCAAAGGCACTGACCTTCCTCCTTACCTAATGCAGGGCTCGGGAAAGTGGGATCTCTGTGTATTTCAGGCCAACCTGGTACAGCGAGCTCCAGGACAGCCAAGGCTACACAGAAAGACCCTGTCTCAAGACAAGTAAACAACAACAACAAAGAATTCCATCTTAAATATGAAGACCTGCACTGACTTTAAGTAAAAGGATGTGGTTATATGCTGTGCCAAGAAGAAAGCTAAGAATACATAAATACTTTTAGACAATGCTGAATTCAAGCGTTAGGGGTAATGATGGCATTACATATCGATACTGCAAGAAGATAAGGCATTTTTAATATGTATGCGGAAGTAACTGAGTATCAAAATGCATACAGCAAGAACTAATAGCTCTCCAAGGACAAATAGATGAAACCACTATTAGAGTTGGAGAGTCAGTGGCTCTCTGTCAGAAACAGACACCTCCTAACCTGGCAAGAGGGCTTAATGGGGAAAAATGTGCCTGCTGCCAAGCCTAGCAGTCTCAGTTTGACTGCTGGGACCCACAAAGTAGAAAAAAAAGAACCAGCTTTAGCAAGTTGTCCTCTGACATCCACATGTATATAATGCATACATATAAATAAATAAATAAATAAATGTAATTTTAAAAATAAATGGATTGATTTTACAGGTAGAATGAACATGGTTAATCTAAACAGCATATGTCAACCAGAGATAATTGATATTATTTGGAGTTCATCCTCAAAAAGAAAATTATATGTTCTTCTTCAATGTTACATGGAATTTTCTCCAAAACAGATCATACTATGGACCATAAACATCCTTAAAAAATGTAAAGGAATAGAAATCATATGTTTGCTCTTAGTTATTAGTGAAACTAAACTAAAAATCAATAACAGAATGATTTATGAAACAGTCTAAAAGTATACAAAAATCAATAGAAAATTTAAATTGTTTTGACCTAAACAAAAATGAAATTTGTCAAAGGGAATGGGGCTCAGTCAGTGAAGGTCGCTCTTCTAAGGAAACCAAAGGTTCTAAATGTGTATGTTAAAGAAGAAAAATCTAAAGTCATTCATTAAAAGTTCTCCATTAGGAAACTAGAAAAAGATGAGTAAAAAAAAGAGTAATTAAACCCAAAAGAAGAGCACAAAGAGAAGAAATAAACATTAGAGCAAAACTCAGTGAAAGTTTTAAAAGGACCTCAATAGATATTGTCAGCAAAATGAAACACTGTTTTATTATAAAATTTTCAATAAAAATCAATAAGCATGTAGACAGGCTAAGTAAAATAGAAGATACAAATCACAAAACTCAAAAGTTAAAGAGGAAGTTCCACTGCAGACTTCTAGAATGTTAAAAAAAATTATAAATGAATATCAGAAGCAGCTCCAGGAGCCACAGGTTTGATAACTTAGATGAAGCAGACCAGCTCCTTGAAAGATGAATACACTACAGTACACAAGAAGAAACTGGTAACATGAGCAGTCTAAAGTCTATCGAAGGAATAGAGCCAGTAGTCAACAACCTTACCAACAGAAATCACCTGACTACAGTAATTGGATAAGGAAATTCTAAACAACCTAGGGGATCATTCCACCATTTCTCTACAGTCTCCGCAGAACACAGAAGTAAATGAAACCCTTTTTCATAATTTCGCCTAAGAGGATGGCATTATTATAATGTCATATATTAAATAAGGGTGTTATCAGCACATAAAGGAAAAAAATCCCCATTAAATGTTTAGTAAATATAACCCAAAAGGAGTATAAAGAGTTATATGTGACAGCTAGGTGGGCCTGCCCAAGTTGCAAGTTTAGTTCAACATTTAAGAGTAGTTTAATATAAATCCATCACTTTGTGTAGAGAAGAGAAAATACATGACCATATCAACAGATACAGAGAGAACATTCAACAGAATGTGCATATATGTATGCTGAAAGTCAGCACCAAACCAGAAAACACAACTTTCTCCACTTGCTGACAGAAGTCCTCAAAACAGACAGACAAAGAAAACTACCTAATAATGAGAAATCTGCAACATTCCTGGCAAAATCAGAACCACAGCAAGACTATTTGCTTTTTACAAGAATTTCTATTTTATACTTGAAGTCCTAGTTAACTTAGTAAGATTAAAAACAATAATAAAAGGAAGAAAGAAATGGTATAAAGATTGAGAGAGAGAATAAGTATTCATTTTCAAGTGATAAGATTATCTAAATACAACAGAATCTCAGAAAAAAATTAGAACTAATCAGTAATTATAATAATATTGCAGGGCACAATTTTAATATATGTAAATTAATTGTTTTCCTACATACCAGCAAAGAACAAATAGAATTTGAAATTAAAAGCCCATCACCATTTATATTAACATTCTAAGAAACTTCTACTTAGGTTCAAATACAATAAAATGAAAGTTGCATATGAGGAAATCTACAGAACTCTGATGAAATATATTGTATTACTTACTTTTCTACTCCTGTGGTAAAGCACTATTGTTATGGAATATTATTTTTAACTAGGCAAAGATGTGTTTCATTTGTTTATGCTGAAGAATATCACTTTAACTGTGAAAGGAGTAACAATACATTTGTTTATGCTGCATCTGTTAATGATGTAACAGTGTGTTCAATTACGTAAAGATGTGTTTCATTTGTTTCACCTTGCCTTCCTAAGGCACCTAATTGGTTTACTAAAAAGCTAACTGGCAAATAGCGAGGCAGGAGAGGAATAGGTGAGACTGGCAGGCAGAGAGAATAGTAAGAGGAGAAATCTAGGTTCAAAAGGAGACGAGAAGAAGGAGAAGAGAATGAAGGAGAAAGAAAGGGACACACCTGGAGCAAGAAGCCAGGCAGCCACCAGCCAGACAGGAGAACCAGTAAAAGTAAGATCTACAGAAGGAAAGAAAAGTAAAAAGTTCGGAGGTGAAAGGTAGATAAAGGAAAACAGGTTAATTTAAGTTAAAAGAGGCAGTCAGAAATGAGCCTAAGCTAGGCCAAGCCTTCAAAACTAATAAGAGGTCTCTGTGCCATGATTTGGGAGCTGGTTGGTGGCCCTGAAGAGAAAGCCTAGTACACACCATGACTAAGGCAGGTATGTATGAGAGGAGGGGGTGCTGGGATAGGGGGTTTACAAAAAGTCTATGTGCTTATGTCCAATCCTTCTGTCAGTTAAAAATGCATTTAAAATAAAATATATTAACTGAAGTATTTCAGCGGCACAAAGTTTTACTTCTGCCTCTTGAACTTCCGTTGCCTTCCCCAAAGCCAGTTAACTCCTGAGGTAATGATAGCAAGGAAGGTCTTATAGAGCAGCAAACTGAAAGAGATGCCAACAACATTTCAGTGAGAGCATGTCATCTCTCAGCCATCTGACATGGGATCAGATGCTCTCCCCTCGGGAGTTCTGTCTAGTTCTGCTGAGTTCACACGCCAGTGCCTTGCGCCGCCATCATCGGATAAGCTTCCTCCTGCAGCAAGCGGGAACAAATTCAGAGATCCATGGACAGATAGTACACAGAGAATGGAGCACTGGGGCCTACAGGGGATGTCTCTGTCAAACCCCTCCCCTCCGGGTTCAGGGAACCCTGCAGAGGAGGAGGTGGAAGAGTGTAGTGTAAGAACCAGAGAGGATGGAGGACACCAGGAAAACAAGGTTCTCTAAACCAGCAGGATCTGTGCACATAAGGAATACACAGAGATGAGGCAGCATACACAGGGCCTGCACAGGTCTGCAGCAGATGGGGTAAGGAGAAGTGGAAACAAGCCCGCATCCCTAATCAAGAAGCTATTTCCAATTGATAACCACTTACAAATGAAAATTTAGGTTTTTTTCAAGGGAGTCTCCCTGGGAAAGCAAACTCTTTCTAAGGGTAGGCTGCATGTCCAACAGAAAATTAACTCAAGAGAGTCATTGAAGGTTCTTTGGCTTATAAGGTCATGTCAGGGCTTTTAAAACATTTTATTTGTATATGTATATATGTATGTAAACACATACATATATGCATATACATTTTCTCTTTTTAACGTATAAGCCCTTTGTGTATATATTATGACTTGAAGGTTAGTGTATTTATAGAGTCCTGAGTAAGTGAACGAGTGTGTCTCTACATTTCTACTTGTTCCCTGTGCCTTTTCTTGGGCTCTTTTCCTTCTGTTTGTTTTGCTCTATTCTAATATCAAGAAAGAAGTCACCCAACAGTGTTGGCTAAGAAATATGTGGGGTTTAGGGAAAGGGAGCTAATGAAACATTTCTAAAATTAGAGTGACGGTGGGACAAACCTGCACATTAAACTCTCTCTGGTGTACTTTAAGGTAGACAGAGTGGCTCCCACCCGTAAGTGGAGCGCTTAGGAGAACTGCAGCAAGTTCAAAGCCAGTCGGTGTCACACAGAGCATCCTAGTAAGTCTAGGCTCCAGAGCAAGACCGCATTCCAGAAATACCAAGAAGAAGGGAAGAGGACGGTGGGGAGGGTGAAGAGGAGGAGGGGGGTGGTGAGCAGACATGCTCTAAAGCCAGTTCAACTTTACACCACAAACCCACACTTTAATAACATTGTTTACAAAATGGAAGGCATGCCAAGCCGAGCATAAAAATGACCAAATAATCAAATGATTGCAGGGAGGAAGAAAACTTGGAGAAAAAAATCAAGGAGGAGAGGGAGCAGGTCTCTTTGCTGACCTCCAGCCTCTAAAGAGTGGCTCCCTGTGAGTGCCTTCGTGGTTTCAAATTTTGCTGAATATTTTTAAGGAATTACAGTAAATAAAGGTCAAGACTGTGTATCCTCAGCTCCTATGTGAGCTGTTTTGGGCTTAGGAGACTCCATCAAAACCAAAGGAAAAGAGGGAGAGAGAGGATGTGTACAAGCGTCTGGGTTCTTGTGAAGGTCAGTGGGACAGAGCAACTGTTCGCAGCCCACCTCTTCGTTCTGAATGGACTACTGTTCCCTGCGTAAGAAGTCACCAATCCTGGAATCTTTCCTGGTGTTTCAAATAGGGTCAGACATAATCCTCTGAGAACTCTTTGCTCCAATTTTATCACTTTGGTTCAATATATATTGTGTTTCGTCATTCTAAAGTTTGTTCCTGCTAAAAGACAAAAACAGCCGCTGAAACTCCTCATATTGATATCAACACCAGTTCCCAAAAGTTGATACCATTAAAAGCACCTGAAGTTTCCATCAAATGCACAGATGTCAAACAGCTAAATTGTGATGTTGGGCTTGAGGTGTAGGGTTACCCACTTAGCACTGAGCTCTGTGAGAACGGGGCATCTTCTCTTGAGCATCCCAGAAAATCACTATCACACATCATAATATCCTGCTGTAAAAGGAACTATGAGAAAGACCGCTGTCACCTTTGCTCTGGGAGAAACTGTCCAGAGCAAATCCCACACACCCTTTCCCAACCACCACCCAGGGGCTTAAAAACACAGTGAGTTCTGTTCTTGATCATCTTTTCCTGTTTCGTTCTGGTTTTGAGAAGGTCAGAACTATTTCTCTTTAACTCCAATTACTTCAAAAGTTATTTTAATGTGCTTTCTATATACCATCCCAATTCACAGACGATTTACAAAGAGGTTTAAAGTAAGTTGATAAGCAAGATCTTCCATAGTTTAAAACTTTGCTGTCCCAGAGACAGGAAACCAGAGCTTAGAACTCTGCTGATATATTCTTGTCCTTGTTTGCAGAGGAGAAACTCAGATATAGCCCTCATCTTATTACCAAGAATATTAACTACAGAGGCATTATTAAGTTATAACTGAAATACCTCTACAGTTTTGGGAGCAACTGAAACCTAAAAGACATTCTGAGGATGAAAGAACTGGATAATCATCAGGTCCTCTAATTGTTCACCAGATCTTTCTGTATCACACTCACACTGCTCACCTCTGGGCTCACATCTAGGGACCATCCGAAGAGGTCACTGCTTCTCACACCCAGTATATTCCAGACGGTGGCCTGAGGGGTGTGCTGTACATGACCCAACATTTAAGCACTTGAAAAATCCCCAGTTCCCAACCTAACACACTTCCTGGGTTAGCTCATAAAAGTAGTTCAGAGTAGAAAGGCCATAAAATGCCTGAGTGTTAAGAAGCTGGCCAATCTACTGGCCTTTGTCCTTCTGCCCAATGGGTTAGCCTGGCCCTCCTTCATGCTGGGTGAAAGTTTCCTGTTTCTCCTGCCCCCTCATGGGATCATCTCTTAGAAATATGAGAATCCTCAGGTTTCTGTGGAGAATCTCAGTGTGACACAAACGTTTCCAAAGACAAGATAGTGATTTGAAGCATATTTATTGATGATATTTTTCCACATAAGGGACATAAAAGGCTCATTGTGAGAGCCCAGGCCTTAGACAGGATCTGTTCTACTTTGGGATTCCCAGAAAGCAAAGTGTGAGAGAAATCACACAGCCTTGAAGCAATTTATTTCTATCATGTACTGATTAGTGATATGTAGACGTCCTAAAATTGGTTATGACTGTATATTGTAATGACTTCTTTTTTAATCGTGACTCACAAACTAACTAATGAAGTTTTAAAATACAGCCAACAGGCTTTTTCTTGGGCCAATCTGTTCTCAGTTAGGCTCCTTTGCTCGCCCCCCCCCAAGTACACACATAAACACATATGCGCAAAAACTCCTCCTCATCAACTTAGTCACTGGAAGCTGGAGGAGGGTGAAGATCAAAGTTTCTTTATTAAACACAGCCTAAGAACTCTTACTTTTTTGGAAATCTCATTTTCTTTTTTAAGCCGTTGTCTACTTGACTCATTGGAGAAAGGTGGTAAGAAGGACAAAGGCTTTGGCTAATGTCTTAGTAGTATGACAGGGGGCCCACCGGAGAAGATCACACAGAAACGGTCTATAAACAACTGAAAGTCCTTATTCCAGCTGGCTGGGACCACACTTAGCTATTTAAGAGCCATCCGTAGCAAGTGTTTAGGGTAAGACATTTTTAAGAACAGAAAACACATCCTGGTATCACACTCTGTAGCTCCAGGGAGAGATTTTGCACACGCAGGCAGTTTAACAGAAGCTAAGAAAAGCTAATTGGGGCGTCTTGACCTCAGATTCCTAGATTAGAGTTGAATCATTTTCCACAGGATTCTCCCTCATCAAGGAGTTAAATTCTAGTTAACCCTAACATGGCCTCTGCAGGAATACAAGATGGAGGAACCTCTGCGCTGTTTTGCCCTGGCACAAGGAAAAACATAAGACGCCAAAGTGAGGTTCAAGGGTATCAGCAGCTGTTCAACTCCTTTGACTCAGTCGTGACTCAGGAATGTAAGCAACTGTCTCCGAGGCCAGCCAGCCAGGTTTCAGCACGTTCCTTTGGCTGACAATGGTTTGGGGTGGAGTTATCACTTTATATTCTTGAGCTGTGTGGGGAGAAATCTTAGAATCGTAAGCTCAGCACCTCGGTTGCTTCATCTTCTCTTCTAGTTTTTACATTTATGGTGAAAATTGGAAATCACAGATTCGCCTTGCTTAAAATTGTGCCTGCCACATATAGACAGTTATCACAATTTTCACAGACGGTAAAAAGAACACAGGGTTTCTTTTCTATGACAGTAACCAGAAAAATAAGGTTGTTTAAACAAAATCAGCACAATTAAAATAGAGTAACAGATACTGGTTTCCACACCAACATAAATGCAGGATAGTTTTTCTGGAGATGGCCTAGAAATCTTCATTTTCAGAATACTTATAACTGTCACAAAGAGTATGTACTGACAATATACCATACTGATGCTGGCTTTCATATCATGTGCTCAAATAATGTTATTTTGATTGTCACCTTTAGTAGAAGCCAATGTAGAAGCCAATAATCTCTTTATTAGTGAAACTATGCTTAGGTGTCTTTTACTTAACACACTTTGAGAAGTATTAAGTTTCCTTCTCCCTTTGTAACTGTGCAAGGTCAGTCACCAGCCTTCGTCTGGCTTTTTGAACATAGAATGTGTGTCACCAAGAGGTACATTTGTCATTAGTTCTGAGCAAGCTTTGATGTTGTGGCTGCTCCTTTCTCCCCCAAATTCTGAGAGATGGGAAAAAAGACAGCTGTGAGACACCACATTTTACAATCTAGGGAGATCACACAGTGACAATGACATGAAAGAATAAAATGTCCTATAGCCATGAAGGTAATTACTTCTTAGTCTCTCCAGACTAAACAACAAAAGACTCCCAAAATGTAGCAAGTGGTATCACATACTCCTTCCTGGTTCATCTAGAATTCAGATACAAACAGTTCACAATGCACAGTATAATACTCAGATTTTATTTGGATATATTTCTAGAAATTGATGTCTCTAAAATCAAAAGAACCTAACAGAAGTTATGAATGTTAAGTAGTATTGAGATTTATGGTAATCAGCTTGTACTGCCATAATAAACGCCATAGCCTGAGTGTCTTAAACGAGGCAAGGTCATTTTCTTGTAGCTCTGGGGGATTGGAAGTGTATGATTAAGGTACCAACTGGTTCAGTTCCTGGTGAGGAACTGATTTTTTCCCCGATTTACCTTCTTGCTCTGACCTTTAAAAATGTTTTTATTGGCATGTAGATTCATTGTATAAAATAGTAAGTTTCCTTGTCCAGTTTTCATAGATGTATATAATTATGCTCACCTTTCATGGTCCTCCTTTGACCCACCCTTCCTTCCACTGGTCTCCTTCTTGCTATGTCTTGCTCTAAGGCCACTAATCCTATGGAATTAGGGCCTTACACTCACAAGCTCATTAACTGTGATTACCTTTGAAAAGTATTATTTCCAGAAGCAGCCATGTTGTGGTTTAGGATTTTGTTACATGAATTTAGAGATGATAGAGCTTCACCTACAGCAACTATACCTTTATTAAATTGGAAAATATATTTTTATCAAACATTCAACATAGGAAAAAAGACCAGACAAAAAACCTAGACAGAGGGAGGAATTTTTTTTTCAGAAATTAAAACATAAACATAGTATCATAGTGTTTTAATCCCAGAAAAATGAGTTGCCCTTATTTGTGGACTCATTTGTGTGTGTGTGTGTGTGTGTGTGTGTGTGTGTNTGGGCAGCCTGTCAGAGTCACAGGTGTGGCCTCTTCCCTGCCCTGGGGCGACACTGTGGTTCTCTGGGCCCCCAAAGGAAGGCTGAGAGGGAACAGGGAGGACACATCTATCCCCAATACGACTTTGTGGTTCTGATTTGGTCCTGTAGTAGGAAAGGTGTGGGGGTGCCGCCCGCAAAGGCTGCTGACAAGAGCTCCAACCCACTGTGTTTGCTGGGTGCCTGGTATTGTCATAACACTGCCCAGGTTCTAGCTCAACACCAGTTTGGGGTTAGGGAGCAAGGGCCTCAGCACTACACAGTAACCTGTCCTTGGTCACACAGCAAAAAGGAAGCAAAGCTAAGGATTCGACTCTGGCTGCCTGAATCTAGGGCCCAGGTTAAAAGGCAGTTTGAGGGCTTTCCATTCATACAGCTTGGTTTAAGCTGTGGCTCTGCCTTCTGTGTGCTGTGTGACCTTGGGGTGAGTTAATTCACCTCCTGATGCTTAACTTCTGTATGTGTAAAATGGCAAAAATACCACTCTCCCCTCCAAACAAACAAATAAACAAAAACCCCAATAAAATAGTGGCTGTCCTCTAAGAGGATTAGATGGCAGTTTTAGGCCTGACTGCCGTGTCTCTGATCCTAGGAGGATTCTTGACAGCCTCTGTTGCCTGTCGTGTTTAGCAAGCACTGCTCCCTCCTGGTGTGTGTGTGTGTGTGTGTGTGTGTGTGTGTGTGTGTGTGTGTGTTGTGAACAACTATTGAAAAGGAAGCATCTCCCACCAAGCTGTCCTACACGGAGGTGTGAACTAGCATCTTTGTCACAAGTTCCCACAGATTTCTCCGCTGACTGGCATTGTTATAGCAACCGGAGTGCCAGGGGAAGTTGTCATGGCCATGATAATCATGAAACATCACTATGGCAACAGAAACCTCTGGAAAGTTTTTTTTTTNNNNTTTTTTTTTTAAAAAAAAAAAGAAAGAAAGAAAAGAAAAGAAAGAAAACAGACTGGCAATTGGAATCAAAGAGGTTTTCCAAGGGGGTAAAGGTGGAGCTGTAATGAACATGAGGTTGCAGCAAGGGCCAGAGCAAAGATGAATGATTATACAGAAGCTGAACAAGCAAGGGAGACAGGAAACAAGAACCAAAAGCAGAGGGTGAAGATCTGGCTTGCACAGGAAAGAGGGAGATGGGAAGGAGCATGCGAGCCCCAGCTGTGGGCACACCCCCAGGAGTATCACCCATGCACGGCAGATATTGCACTACCCCAGGGTAGACGAGAAGGGGTGCCAAAGACTATTGGAACTGCCCAGATGTTGACTTTCATACTGCAAGAATATTTTGAATGAGCCACAAGCTAGTGAGAGCCTAAACCAATTTGTGGAGTGCTTTTGGCATGGCACCCTGCTGACTAGGAATTCTTATAATATCTGTGTTCAGAGGCACCACATTTGAGTGTGGCTCTTCTTTATTGGCCAGTGGGATTGCTTCAGACAAAGGCACAGTGCAATTCACTCCATTATAAATATATATTTCCTTCATTACAGAAATTTAATGGACTTTTCTCCATGAGAGAATTAAGGTAATTCTTTAATACTCTTAAAGAGTAAGTGGCAATGTCACTTGGAATAAAACATTTTTACCTAATATTTTCCATGTTTTATTATCAGTCAGGATTGAAGTTTTTATGGGTATATATATATATGTGTGTGTGTGTGTGTGTGTGTGTGTGTGTACGTATGTGTGTGTCTAATCAAAAAGTGCCACTAAGATCTAAAATGCTGAAGTTTTTATTTCTAGAATTAAGAAATTAGTTTTCAAACATGAAAGAATAAAGGAAGAATGGAAATAGAAGCAGAAAAGGACATAGATAATGGTTGCAATCATAAAGAAACAGAGCAAAAGGAAAATAACAAAAGCTTGAGATGAAAGTACAGAAATCAAACCGGCAGTCTGGGTACGTGTGGAAATATGGTCCCAAGAGTTTTAACAGGACTTTTATAAATGATGTCTTTTTTGTCTGGGCACTGCATTTTAGTTGTTGTTTGATAGCATGCTAAGGGATGACCTAGTACTTACTACATAGCTGAAGATGACCTTTGGGGTGAATGAATTAACCAGTTGACAGCAAGAATAAACCTCTATAGGCAAGTGTGATCTGTGCTGATCCACCTTCAGAATCCGTCCCATGAGTGTGGATATCAACAATTTACAACTCCTCTTTCTTCAAGTTCATAAACAAAAACCAACGCAAAGCTTCTTGCTGCATAATCTTCACTTCAAGCAAGGTCTCTGTTGAGGAGTGTACCAATACTCTGACTTCTGCTTCCCTGCACATACACACACACACACACACACACACACACACACACACACACACCAAACAGTTGGTGTGGAGGTTTGAATAAGAACGGCCCTCATACGTAAGGCTCATTATATTTGAGTGTTTGGTTCCCAGTAGATGGGGCTGTTTGGGAAGGATTTGAGGCATGTCATTGTTGGAGGAGGTATGTCACTGGGAATTTTAACGGTTCAAGAGGACTCCCATCATTCCCAGCGTGCACTTTCTGCCTCATGGTTGCGAATGAAGATACTAGCTCTCAGTTGTTTCTTTCCTCCACTGCCATAGGCTCTAAACCTCTGAAACCTTAAGCCAAATTAAACACTTTCTTTTTAAAGTTGCATTTGTCATGGTGTTTTATCACAGCAATAGAAAAGTGGCTAAACATAATATATATTAATTATATATTATAATTAAATATATAATATATAAACATATAATAGAAAAGTGGGAAAGCATACAAAAGTCCACGAGAGAAGCTGGACAATGGTGGTACAATACTGTAATCTCAGCATTTAGGAAGAGGCAAGAGGATCAGGAGTTCAAGGTCATCCCCTACACTGCAATTCTAAGGCTATCTTGGGCTACATGAGATCCTGTCTCAAAAATTTAATGAAGTAGCCAGGCATGCTATGCCTGCTGTCCTAGCACCCGGTAGGTGGAGAGAATCTATAGTAAGACTATCTCGAAATAATAATAGTTATGAAATATATATTGTTCTACCAAAATATCCAATGTCCTAGGTAAACAAGTAAAGAAACAAAGGAAGTTAAAGACACATGCATTTAGGAGTTTTGTCAGGGGCTCTACTCAGTGTATAAAGGATATGTGCGTGGAGTCTGAGTGTTTTACTTGATGAATGGCACATAGTGAACAAACGTGTTCATCATCCTGCTCGTGGCTATGATGCTGTATTTTATCTTTTCTGTGGCTTTCTAATTCTATAAGGAAAGAATGTTGGCATGTTTTGCAGGGACATCTATCTCCATGGCGCTGTGGATAAGTAAGATGGAAGAGACTGCAGATGGCAGGCATGCTGCATACCATGTGCAGAGAGAGACCCCTGCTGGAACCTTGGTCTCTCCGCTGTAACCGAGAATGTCTAAATCAACCCAGAGAAACTGGTTGAGGAAAGAGAGCCATGACTCTGAAGGTTTGAAGATTAAATTTGAACATTTTTGGTTTAAGATAGAAAATATTTAACTTCTAAAACACACACACACACACACACACACACACACACACACACCTTTAACAGGCAGGATTTAGAGGTTTTGTTTCTATTTCCTTTTCATCTCCAAGCTTGAGAAACGAAGGGATCTGACTTTGGCTGCCCAACCTGAGATTCTGTCTCTGCTTCCCAGTTAATCCCTTCAGTTCTGGAAGCCTCGGTCCCATGGGGTGCCATGGCCACTCCTCTGCATTTCTTAGGCACTGTTGTCAAGCTTGGCTGTTTTCCTGGGCTGTGTGAGAGCATGTCCCTGGAGGTGGCTACTGACTCCACCGTGGATTAGTGTTGCTTACTACTTTTTCCATGGTGAGATTTAACAGATTCTAGAGGTCTGTCCTCTGCACCTGTTCCTACTAGGATCCTCTGAGTGATGTTGCTGGGATCCATGATTACAAATTATGAAAACTGAGTTTCCAGGCAGGCCATGTAAATAAAGATTGCCTTGCCAAGATAGTGAGCCAGCAGATGCTGGTGCTGGAGTGACAGACAGATGGTATGTTACCCAGCATGTAGTGGAAAATGGAAGGCAGAGCGATGCCTGCTTCAGCTCGTATGCCTTGGTGAAGTCTTCACCAAGGGTTTCTTAGGCAGAAGATAGGCACATTGGAATATAAATTTACTTACCTCCATTCCTACCCTTTTCTGTTTCTTGTCTAAGTAAAATGCTATAAAAATATCCTCTCTTCCCTCACTCAGAATGCTACATGTTCCCACTCCTTCCTCCTTTACTTGGACCACATTTAAATCACTAGGTTTTACTGATGACAAATTCTGATTTTTGTTTGTTTTGGTTTTGGTCTGGCTTGGTTCGTCAAGACAGGGTTTCTCTCTGTTGCTTTGGAGCCTGTCCTGGAACTCGCTCTTGTAGTCCAGGCTGGCCTTGAACTCACAGAGATCTGTCTGCCTCCGCCTCCCAAGTGCTGGGATTAAAGGCATGCATCACCACTGCCTGGCTAATTCTGTTTTCATATACTCATGATTTCTTCATTTCCTTGTTTATATTTTATTGATATCTAACAGTTCTACATATATGTGAGATATAGTGTGATATTTTGATGCATCCAATTCTAGCTATAATGATCAGATCGGTATACTTACATTTCTATAGCTTTGAACACTTATTATTTCTTTGTTGCAAACATTCAAATTCCTCTTTTCTGGCTACTGTAAAATTTGAACTGTGCACTGTATTTACCCTGCTGTGCACTATGGCACTAGAATTCTTTCTCCTTTCTGTGCTATGTACTTGTTATCTGCTCTCTCGCTAACCTTCACCTCGTCCTCTGCATTCTTCCTTTCCAACTTCTGGAACGTGCTGGGACTGCTCAGTGATGATGGCCATCACTCTCAACCTGACGTCTACACTTATCTAAGAACTGGTATATTTAGCGTTAAGATATTCCATGTGGGCTGCTGGTGCATTTGAAGCTGAAATTCCAGAAATAGCATGAAGGCCATTCCTCATATTCTAAATACTTCTTGGGTTTCTAGTTCCCTCTCGTGGTAAACACTTCTTTCCATTCTGTCGCTCTGATCTCCACAGCTCCTTGAGGTTGTTTGTATTTTCCAAAAATATACATTGCCTGTTACCATGACAACAGTTGTAAACCACCCCACCCCTGCCTTTTCTCTGTTCTAATCCTGCCCCTCTAACCCCACGTGAAAAGGACTGTGAACTTCTTCACATTATCACTCTACCTGGCACATACTTTTGTGACCATCATTTGTAACATTTTTGACCTAGTTGTTTGTCTTCTGCCCTCCCCAGGCTGAAAAGTCTGTGTTAACCTTCCTCTAAGTAGTATGGTTAGCCTGGAACTTAACTTCCATAAATTGCACCTTAAATAGTTGCTAAATGTGTGGTCAGGCCTTTAATGCTGAACCCACATGGCTCTGAAAAGGCAGTTGGCAATGTAGATAACCTGCTGTTGCAGGCAGTGGACAGATCGAATTGATTTTATAAACACTGTATCAGCGCTCCCACTGGTTTGCAAAGGGAAAGAGCAATTCAGGTCCATCATGTCGAAGCCGGGCACCGCAGGACCAAACTGAGCAGGGCAAAGGGTTATCATCACTTCAGTCAGAGTGGTGATTTTACCAAGTTTATGACATCATCTAAGGAACATAGGGAGGAGGCAGACGAGGGGAAGGAATTAGAAAGTAACTTCATAAACTGAGTTTTTAAAGACAAACCCTTTACTCTGACATGCCAGAAAAGTTGCTACAGTAAATGCAAGGTGTTCATAATGGCACTAGTTTTCCCTTACATGTCATAAAAGCTGTATGACTGTACTGAACTTCTGAGTCAGAGAGAGACAAGATACCATTCCATTAGTATTCCATGGGAGCCTCCAGTATTTGAACGAGAAGCTGCCAATGAGGGCAGGAGAGGATTGACCATAGGGAACACCATCATTTCTGTCTGCCGGAAACAAACATGTTTCCCAACAATTACACAACATGTACATTTTCAGCAGGCTAAGCAGGAAAACGGGGGCTACAGCTGGAGTCCAGGGCATTACGCTACAGAAACGTCCCCTCGGAGGCCAGCCCAAGACTTTGCCTAGGCACTGCATTGAGAAGAAAGGGCTGGAATGGCTGGTCACCTTGTTCTGTAGAATCAGATCCCTGCTCACCTGCTTAGTGCCCTTCTACTCTGAAAGAGGTAAGATGTCCAGTGTTCACCATTTGTATCCCAAAGCAGCTGCTTCTACTTTGGAGGCAGCAAAGAACTGGAATGTTAATGACAGGGGACCAGATTGAGAACTAACTGTTGGCCTGTGTTTGGAAATACAAAGGGGAATTGAACCCTGGTGGGGATTGGGAGGATGGATAGGGAGGGTGAGTCAAGCTGGGGCACCTGGCCCAAGAGGATGAACAGGGAAAGGAAGCCTATCAGAAACAAACGCCAGCACAGACAAACTGGCCAGGTTAGGCGACAGAACACCCGAGGCGTGCTGCACAGAGGGTGGCCACTCCATGTGGAGGAAGGCATGTGTGGGAATGGGACTGTAAGGGTCAAGCGAGTTCATTTGTCACATTGTGTGCAGAATCCAAACGTTTCCTCTTCAGGATTAATTCTATAGAAGAGATGCCGCTTCTTCCCATAGCATCATAAGGGAGACAGATGTTGCTTTTCCCAGTTTGCTGGCAGCAAGGACATGGCGTGGAGCCCAGGATCAGCCAGCTGCTCCAGCTCAGAAATTTAAGATTTAAGGGTGTGTTGCTAAATTAGCACAGGTTTCCCAAGACACGGGGATTAGGGGAAAGAAACTTAGAAGCCCTGTTTCTGCTGGGACAGTATTATCCTGAGAAAATAGTGGCGGTGAAGCAGAGCAGGAGGCAAAGAGAGTAAGAAGTGATAGATATGTGAGCCGGCCACAGCTCCTCAAGAAGACAGTGAGCTCTGCCAACAGCAGGTGCAGGAAACGTGGCCAGGCAGCTTGTGGGCAGGCTCTACATTGGTGTGCGCAGGCTAGATTAGCCTGGAGCTTCTTGGGCTCATGTCACAAGGGCAAGATACTGACTCTATTTGTTATCATTCATAAAAAACGGTGACCTGAGGCTGGTCCCACGAGGGGCAGGGTCGGGCCACCCGAGGCCTCAGTTGGTCCCCTTGGTGGGTGGGAGACCGCGTGGCGGGTGAGAGACAGACAGATATACCATAAAGAGAGAGCTGGGTTATGGAGGGGGAGGGGAAGGGGAGAAAGGGGAAAGGAAAGAGGGGGAGAAGAGAGAAAGGCAGAAGCTGCCTCTCCAGAAAAAGGGGAGAGAG
>LOEQ01005162.1:171426-182605 GCA_001685075.1 Bramus lutescens
CCCAGTGGTTGTTCAGTTCACAAGGCTGGATGTCTCCGCTGGTCCTGACGAATTAGGCTCTATGTCAGTGGAGGAACACACTTGCCAGACAAAGTGAGGGCAAGCAGGCAAAGAGAGCAAGCTTCCTTCTTTCATGTCATTTACATAGGCTGCCAGAAGAACGGGTGGTCCAGATGAAAGGTAGATCTTCCCACCTTGATGATGTAGATTAAAAACGAGTCTTCTCATTTCAAATTATTTAATTAAGAAACAAAAAATCCTTCACGGGTGTATCTAGTGGCTTGGATTTTAGTTAATTCCAGATGTAGTCAAGCTGATCACCAAGAATAACCATCACATACATCCTTTCAAATTTTTAAAATACTATATCAGAGAGTGAAAGGCAAGAACTGGGTAGTGTTTGCTGGACGTCAGTGTGTGTGCAACGTGTGTTCTGTTCATTCATTTTAAGCCTCCAACCATGTGTGATAAAAGGTACCTCAGAAACTTGCAACATGACCAAGGCAATGATTCACTGGAGTTTCTTAGGTTTTGTAGCATTGCCTTCCACCCGCCCCTGCATCTTTATGTATCTTATTCTTTTATCTATGAGCTCCTTCTTGTATTAAACACAGCATTTCACATATAGTGAGAAATGATGTTCAAAAATGTTCAGCAAATACAGTCATGCCATTTGTTACAAAACAAAAATTAGCCTTGCAGCCTAATTAAGCAGCTACTTTGTATTCACTCTGCATGCTATGGCAATGGGTTTTCATTTTCTTCCGGACCTCTACAGCATAGCAATCTTGATGTCTCATCAAGCTTGTTAAAAGAAGAAATTACCTGTCTGCGTAGTCTGTTCATATATAAGTCTTTTGTTTTGGAAAATGACAGTGGCTGTGATTACTATCTACGAATCACTCAAGTGATGGCATATAATTAACAGTCATTTCTACACGCTACCCACAAAGCTTCCCACCTGAGTTTAACCACTTGTTATCATTTGTCTTGTGGTTTGTTCTTCTCCTCATCAATTGTAACCTGCCACTTAGGAAGGTTTGCTCAGGCTGTGTTTTTCGCACCAGCCAGAGACCTCATGCCTTGACAGCTCTTAGTGGTGAATGCTGACATGTGTATTGAATCTTACTATAGTCCAGGCACTGTGCAGCTTAGGTGCTGGCTGGGACCCAGCCAATTAGAATTTCCTTGGTTTTTCACGTGAGCCCTTGGGGTTTTACATGAAAGTCTGTATGATTGCAACAAAGACCCCAGCAATCCTAAAGACTGAGGAAGATTATTTCTCTTGTCTCATGGTCCAGAATGGACAGAGCTTCTCTGCTTCACATGGCCATTCAGGGATACAGCTTCTCTCCTCCTAGCTTGCAATCTGTCTTGGCTCCTGGCCCTTGCTCTGTTACTAGTTTCGTTTCATGGAGGTGGAGAAGCAAGGAGGCGGCTGATGGACAGTTTCTTAAGCTTCAGGCCTGAGCTTCTGTCCACAAATCACTGGTTGCACCCAGATGCCAGCAGACTTAAGAAGTGGTCTTCTCTAGCTACAAATGGCAGGCACAACCTCATTTTTAGGGAGGAGGGAGGAGTAGACATGACTTAAAAACAAAGAAATAACAACAACAAAAACCTTGTAGTTAGGATTCTGTTGCAGTGATAAAGCATGGATCCAAACCAATGTGGGGAGGAAGTGTTTATTTCAGTTTAAAGGTTATAGTCCATCATCAAGGGAAGCCAAGGCAGAAGAAGCTCAAGGCAGGAACCAGGAGGCAACAGCTGAAGCAGAGACCATGGAGAAATCCTACTTACTGACCTGCTCTCAGGATCACATTCAACTATCTTTTTTAATACAGCCTAGGCCAACCTGCCCAAGCACAGGACTGCCCACAGTGAGCTGAGCAATTGTACGTCAATCTGCTCCACAGATAAACCCACAGGCCAATCTGATGCAGGCAATTTCTGAATTGAGGGTCCCCCTTCCAGGGGTGTCAAGTTGACAGCTAAGACTAGCTAGCACAACAAGTAAGGGTTTGCCTCAGCTCTCCTCCAAACCCATCTCTTGGGTTTCATACCATGGTAGAAACTCATAGGGAGTGACAGGATTAGGTGTGGCTTTGCTGGAGTAGATGTGGCCTTGTTGTTTCAGATGTGGTCTCCTATGCTCAAGTTCAGTGTGGTACTCTGACTTCTTCATATTGCCTGTGAGTCAAGATGCAGCTCTCTCAGCTCCTTTTTTAGCACCATGTCTGCTTGAGTGCTGCCTTGATTCCCACCATGATGATAATGGACCAAACCTCTGAACTATGAGTGAGCCACCTTACAAGAGTTGCCACAGTCATGGTGTCTCTCTACAGCAATGGACACCATAACTAAGACACATATAATGTTAATTGGCTCGTGATTTCAGAGAGTTTGGTCTATGGTTGCTTGGCTTCATGCACTTGGAGAGAATATTACAGTTGGGTTTATGTGGCAAGGGAAAGCTATTCACCACATGGCTCTCCAGGAGGCAGAGAGCAAAACAGCAATGACAAGAAATAATGTACTTGCGCTGAATAACTTACCACTTTTAACTAAACCCACCTCCTAAAGTTTCCATAATCTCTCAAGACAGAACCACCAGCTGAGGACTAGGTATTCAAAACTTGAGTCTATGAAGCTTACTTCATATTTACTCCATAACAAAATTCATGAGAAGATAAGAGTTTGGACCTCATGGTGTCATGTTGACCTTACTCAATCTCTCTGTTACCATATTTGATCAGGAAATGAAATGTATCGCAGAAGGAACTTGCCTAAATATATATATATACCTTGACTGATTCTCCTGGGTAGATTGATGCAATCATCTGGGACAGTTATCCTTTAGTTCCTGTCATTCTCTGTGGCAAGATTCTGAGCTTAAGTCCGGCTTCATCCTGGTATACTCAGACTATTGTGTACGGGCCTAACCTGGGAAGAGGTGGGGGAACACAGCCAGGGTCAAAGGAAAGAACACACCCAGAAGGCTGTTAGTGGACATTTCACTTATTTGGAGGGGGCAGGAAACAGTTATACACTGGGAATAATGGCTGGTTGGGTCCATGTAGAGGTATGTCATTGATTATGGCAAGAACAGCAAGGGTGTCTCATTTTGTGTATGTGGAAGCAGCAGAGACCAGGGGAAGGAATCTTATAAGGTCATATAGGAAGTAAAGGAAGGCCAGACTGGAGTGTTTCAGCATCGAATAAGCAGCAACTAGTCCCTGCATCCTTGAAGACATATGAGCTTACATGTATTGAGACACATCAGTGCTCAGGGAAGCCTAACGGCTGGGGTCTGCTGACACCTGAGTAAAGCAGGGAAACAGTGACAGTCAAACTCCTACCAATCTCAGGATGAAAATTTCCATGGTATTAGGCATGCTTCAACCCCTTCTTAGCTTCAGGCCAGCTCCACAACAAGAGCAATCATCTATGTGATGGACATGTCAAGAATCAACTAACCCAGTGATGCTGTGTCCAAACTGCATTTTGTTTAAAAACATTCTTTTTCCACTGCTCCTTTAAGCCTCCCCATGGAGCCCATCCATGTTCCTTTGTGGTACAGAACTACTCTCTATCAGGGATCCCCAGTGGCCACACCAGTCTGGAGCTCAAGTAGGTAACCTTTATTTTAGAATATAGTGTTAGGGAGACAGAAAGTAGAAACTGGAGTGGGAGGGTTAAATGGGGAAGGAGGTTGGAGAGCGGGGTAGAGGGTAGAATGTAGAGAAGGTTACTAACACCAAAGGCCTTTTGAAAATCCACGTAGAATCCTACTACTGTGAGAGAATCCTAAAATATATGCATGTAGGAAAGGAATTTCAACAGACTCACCATACAATGGGAGAGATAATGCCTCAACCAGACATCTCATGCCACCGAGTTAAACCTCCAGTGCCAGGAATAGGTTGCATCTTGTTGAGTCATTAGCTAAAGTAGTCCCATGGACCCCCACCCCCACCCAAATATGACAAGATATTGCTAAGGCTATTGGTTGTTCTCTACCACCTGATGGTAAGTTTCTATTGCTGAGGACACTTATATTATTGAACATGGAAAAATCAAGCTGAAACTAGAAGCCTACCCCCACTAACTAGTTCATGGTGTTGAGCGGTACTCTACACAGTACTAGGGAAGAAAGACAATCATCAGTATCACCCAGATTCAAACTCTTTGACCTACAATAGCAACCTGCCTGCAAGATAAACTGGTATAACAGTGATGCAAATATGGGAGTAACCAACCACTTTTGGTTGGATTTAAGGCCTGCTCTATGAGATGGAACCTATACCTAATAATGCTAAAATGGCAAAATGGCCCAACCTGACAATAATGGGTCATATGCCTGGGAGAAAATCTACTATAATCATATATGATTCTTCCTGAAGGAACACAGCAACAAAATGACTCCCAATTGCATATTGTTATACCCAGAGATCAGCACATTGCTCAGCCCTCATCAGAGAAGCAGCTTCTTGCAGTACAGAAACACTTCAGACTAGGATGTTTTTATAAAACCTTTCCCCTCGAGATTCAGGGATCTAAATGGAATAGGAGGCAGGAAAATTGTGTGAGACAGAGGTGGTGGGTGACTTCAAGGAAACAGTGTTCTCCTAGCACAACAGGACTGGAGTACATATGATCTCAGAGACTGTGGTAGCACACACAAGACCTGCACAAGTTCAAGCCAGGCAAAATGCCAGCCCTGAAAAGGGAAAGTGCAAACTATTCGCAATTGGTACCTTCTGACAAGGGGAAAATCAGTTTTCTCCAGTGGAGTGTCAATGGGTAGGTATATCAACAGCACTCCAGGGCAGGCCCCTTGCCCAGGAGTAGTTATCCAATACACACACACACACACACACACACAATTCTCCATGAGTTTATTTGTTTGTTTGTTTTTGGAGGGAGGGTTTAAGGGACATTTTTGCTTATTAGTTTTTTGTTTGTTCTTGTTTTTGGAACTGTTTTTTGAGAGATAGAGTGAGTAAAGTTGGATAAGCAGGGAGGTGACCTGAAAGGATTTGGGGAAGGGGAAACATGATCAAGATATGTGTTATGAAAAGAATATTAAATAAAAAAAACTTTTCTTCATTGTGGATTTGAACAAAGTGACATCAGTGGCCATGGCTGTGGAGTGGATTCAGGACTTCGAAGCTTCCCAAGACATATTGAGTCAAGAGATTCCTGACTTATTTAGGATCCTGGTGTTCAATGGCGTACAGTTCATGCAGTTACGAGTGTCTCCACTGAAGGTCACTTGCTTTGATGTACTCAGTGCCCACGTCACTAGCTCAGCGGAAGAACAGGGAAGGAAGAGGGCCTGAGGGGAGCACTGGCCAGTGCAGAGAGGTCAACTGGAGGACCACCTAGAATGCCTCTAGGAAAATAGACTCCAGGTCCTCAGACATAGGGACTGGCAAGGACAGTGGCTCCCCTGTGCTTGACCCTTCTGACTTGAAACTGACTCCTAGAATCCTGGATGAAGAAGAGGCCAACAGCAAGACTGATGCCACAGACCCCCAGGGTACAGAGGAGAGCCACGAAGAGCCTGCATTGCAGAATCTTGTATATGAGTCAACAGCATGGAACTGGCAGAGAAGCAACCAAAAAAAAAAAAAAAGACTTTTGGAAATTTTCCACTTGTTTTTAAGAAATTCAAAATTCTGGAACTCGGTGTGAATAGCTTTGTCTCTGATTGAGAGACACAGCCAGAGAAGATTTTTATTTTCCCAGCTATGATCATTTATATTAGTAATCTCAGCATTAGGTAGACAGAGACAGGAGTGCCATTGTGAGTTCAAGGCCAACCTGAACTACACACATAATAAATCCCAGGCTAGCCTGGGTATATACTTTAAGAGTCTCAGAGAAACAAGACAAACAGACAAACAATGTTCCTCAGAAATGTCAAGTTTCTCATTTGAAGGAAATGGAATAGTTCAGTGACATCAGGGGTCTTAAAACTGTCAGAGGGTGTCCAGTCTCCTCTATGCTGTGCTTAACAAGGAAGAATCCACACCCTGGCCTTGGAAGCTGATATCCTTCAGGCCTGAAATGTCAAGTTTTATCACTGAAACTCGAGCACTTTTTGCTGCCGCAAGAAGACAGAGGTACCCCACGTGGCGACTTCAAATCTCTTTGCTTAGAATGTATATATGACCTCACTACCCAGTTCGGGCCTCTGCTCTGGGAGTTGCCCTTATTGCAGCAGAAAGAGAGAAGGAAACTTTATCTTCCCTGTTGTACCTAGGGACCATGAACATAGTCTATGGTATAAAATGAGCCTCACATTGGGCAACTCATTATAAGGAACCAGATTTGTTGAAAATCATAAGCAAAACTAAGGATTTTGAATAAGAATCTGTTTAAATGGTACCACAGATAAAGAGTTTTAATTTTAAAAAGTAAAAGTAACTACTCACTAGGGGCTTGTATTGATTTACATTTATAATTACAAATAAATTGATTTAAAAGCAGCTTTTGCTGTTATAAAAGCAACTGTGGATACAAGTTTTGTGTAGGGGAGGCATTTGCAAGTCAGCTGATAGTCAGCCTCCACTCACAGTGCCTCCAAATTCCGTCTTATTTGTCTAAAACCCAGAAGCTCTATATCTATGTCTCCTACAATGACCCCACAGTGCAAAGGGATTAATATTGTCCCCTGGATTTTATATATAGAAGCAGAGGCTCACAGAGGTTCTACTATTCAGTGGAGGTCATAGACGGAACTGTTCTGCCTCCAGGTTCTCTGGTTCCTATATGACCAGACCTCCTTCATGGAGCCACTCTTAGGACAACTCCTGATTGGGTGAAGTTGATACCACCTAATTCCCAGGCCTGGGCAGATGTGTGTGTGTGGACAGATACAATTGCAACAAGAGAATTTGCTGGTCAGTTAGGGCCATCTCTTTTCCACTGCAGCCCTCACTCAGTCCCTCTGGTAGATGGTGGGGAAGTGTCTCCAGTGAGCAGGAGTATCTCCTTGTCACCCGGCTCTCACCGACCCCCAACTCTCACTTTGGACTCAGATCTTAGCCCTGCCAAGGATTATCACTCCCAGCCAGAAATATTATTTTGTCTTCTGAGCTTCCAGCACTGTGCTGTGGTTTTTGTTTTGCTGTTAGAGGCAATACAGAAAATAAACAAGAATAAAATATACACGAATACCACACACACTCATACACATATGCAATTGACTGCACATTATAATACATGCTTTGAAGTTTCAAACCCATGTGGTTGCAAAGTTGGTCAACAGATGCTCATCTTCTTTTCCCCCTAATTGTTATTGTCTGAAGATTTGGGCTTTACCCAAGTTCATATGCTGGAAACCCACATATTTGTACTAGGAAAAAAAAAAAAAGAAAGAGCCTTGGGAAATAATAAAATCATGATGATGAAGCTCATGATGAAAGAAATTGTCCTTTATGAGCGAGAGCTGCTTTTCCCTTCCACCATGTGAAGACAGAACACGTGCCATCTATATGACAGGAAACAAGTCCTTACTAGACAACAAACCCTTTAGGTCATCAGTTTTAGACTTCCTTGGCTCAAGAACTGTAAGGAAGAAACTTCTACTATTTACAAACGACCAAGATAGCTACTTGTTACAGTGGGCTACATGAGCTAAGACCACAATTTATGAAGAAAGGGCCATCCAAAAGGGTGACTCCGATCCCTAGGGGTCCTTGGCAGAATCTGGAGACACATTTAATTGCTCCAATCAAGGAAGGAGATGTCGCTTATATCAAGCGAGCAGAGGCTGAGAGTGCTATAGACCATCAGACAATGCACACAGCAGCCCTCCACACCCGGATGGGCTCATCTAAAAACACCAGGGTGGAGAAGACAGGTGTTGAATCCTTTTCTACAACCCTGATAAAGACCTATCTGATACTCAGGAAATTGTGATTTGAGCTTTACATTGGTTAGGTCTTAGATGTTAACTTATAGAATACTGATAAGTAGCAAATGGCTCCTGTCTAGTATCAAAATTTTATTATCCATGTTGTCATTGACCATTATTTGGCCATTTTTTTTAATCATTAGCATTTTTTATTTTCTAAATAAAAAAATTAGCTGATGGTCATTATTCCAAGTAGTTATGTTATATAAAAACATAAAATTAAGAATATCTAATTGAGCAATATTAAGCTATTTCTCCTACAGAAAATAGGCCAATCAAAATAGAAAACTGCTTATCGGCTATTAATATTTATGACTCATACAAGCAAGTGTTCCACATCTCACAATGTTTTGAGGCAATTTCTGTTATAGTTTATTTTAGTGACCTGACTCGCCTTAGAGGACTTGTGGGGCCTAGAAATGCATTGCTTACTGTACTCTGGGCCTTCTCTCCCATCAGCTGCGGCCTAAGCCTATTGGTCTGTGTCTGTTTCCTTAATCCTCAGGCACAAGAACTCCTGAGCCTACCCTACCCACATCTTCCAGAAATACCAGGCTTTTCTTGTTCCTAACCAGGTCCCAAGATGGGACTCCTAGATGCAGGTAAATAGGCAGTCCTTGGGGTCAGAGCTGAGTCAGGAGATGTTCAACAAGACTAAACTAAGGACTCTTAGGTTTAAAAAGAAGATATGAAGGAAGGAAGGAGGATATGCTGGACATGTCTGGGGAGACTGGCAGATGGAGATGGCTAGGGTCATATACATGCATGAGATTGTCAGATAATTAGTAAAAGAAGGATTCTGAAAAACAAAGAACTCTCAAAAAAAAAAAAAAGGGTTCCCCCAGGGTGAACCCTCTACCCCGTCTCAGAACAAAACATTCTAGAATCTGAATTAACAAAGTCTAAGACCTGTAATGTAAATATATACATCCTCAGAATACCACTGGGAGTGTGTCAGAAAATGTTGTAAAACACTGACACCAATCGTGTATGCCAATGTTGAGAAATTCCTCCTTCACTCTACTGAAAGTGGGCATTAAGACTCCAGGGCAACTAATTACCCAACCCATACAGCCATACAAGGTATGAAAAAAAATGAATGTGGCTACACTCTAAGAAAACGCCGTGGGTAGACACTGAAATTTGAAGTTTAGCTTTCATATACCAAAAATATTGTTCATTTGATCATGTAAAAGATACAAAGATATGTAAAACATATATAAATACAAACATATATTTAAAAGGCATATATAAAAGCTTCCATAGTCTGTAGATCATGTAACGGATGATGGCCGTGAATGAGTCTGAGGGTCCATGCCATGAAAAGTGTTGGCTTCCATCTGATTTTTGAGGAAACACAGTATTTTCATTAAGCAAATCTATTTATTCATCATCTGGGTGTTCTGTTTTGTTATTTTTTTCACTCACAGCATTTTAAAGTATGATTTGTGCTTTGTGTGTTAAATGCTAGTGATTCAACTAAGTACTATGAAGAATGGACCTTTTATGTAAGCAATGATGTTATGTTCTGGTCATTAAGAAGTGAATTTTTTAATGAACTCCTGGTCTAGGGAAGTAACTCTTTCCTCTAAGCGTTTGTGACTTGCTTCTTTAATCTCAGCCATCCATCTCACTTCTGTCGGCTCCAGGCAGTAGTTCTCAGAGTGAAGTCAGACCCAGTCTTCTGTGAGCTTGAAATTTCACCAGGGACAACTTCATTTAGATTCTGGCCCATTTACATTTCAGACCTGCAATTTGATCTGGTTATCACTGGCTGGAAAGAAACTAAGAACTTTATTTTGTGGGCTGAACTGGAAAACCGAGTCCAGGGAAACGAGAGAAACTAGGAGTACAGAGCAGTGACTTTCTTTTTAACAGAGTTAAGGAGTAGTCTCAGAAACTCTAAGCGTTTGACAAGTACCATTATCTAAACAGTCTCAGTAAAGCTCCATTTTTTGCAGAGGAACCAAAAAGAGAGAGAGATGCACCCCCAACCCAGAACAAAAGCGATTGTGATAGTTAGGCTGAGGCATGCCTGAGATTCCCTTCAGCCCTCTCTCCTTTCCTTAGTGCTGGAAACAGGGCTCACAAATCGTTTTAGAACCAGTGAGAAAATGGCTTGATCAGATACAATATGAAGGATAGAAAAAAATCAATAATTTCTTTAAGTTTATTTATTGGAAGTCATGGTAAGGAAGCCAAAGACCTTTTGCCCCGAATCAACTAGGAATCACCCCCAAGAAGTCAGAACATGTATGATGTACATCACAGCAGCTAACTGAGAGCTGGAAGGAAAAGACTGTACAAGCGTAAGACATGGTAATTTGCCCAAGTTCTAATCAATGAAGCGAAGTCGCCACAAGTGGCCCAGAAGGGAGAGATATTCAGGTGTGAAGTCAGTGTGATGCTATTGTTTCTGCAGAAGGACTGTCCTCATGACAGCAAGTCTGCAGATGAAATGGTCCTGAGGCGGAGGCCACCAGGACCAAGGAATCTGTGTCCTTCTTCATCTGCAACTTCAGTGACGTAGACGACTCACATGTTAAGCTCCTACTTTTTCCGGAGAGCACACCATGAGCTAGTTAGCTTTTGTCCACCTAAGCTGGAACCCTCTAGGAAGAAAGAACCGCAATTGAGAAAGGCCTACATTAGATTGGCTTATAGGCAAGTAAGTGGGGGCATTTCTTTGATTAATGATTGATGTGGGAGGATCTAGCCCATTGTGGGGGATGCCAACCTAGGCAGGTGGTCCTAGGTTGTATACAAAAGCAAAATAAGTGAGCTATTGTAAGACAGTAAGTCTGCTCCAGTTCCTGCCTCCAGGTTCCCATCAGATCCGTCTCTTGGCTTCCCTCAATGATGGACTGTGATGGGGCATATAAGCCAAACTCTTTTCCTCTGAGTTGCTTTTGGTCATGGTCTTTAACACAGCAACAGAAAGCAAACTGGGAAAATACAAACTGGTATCAGGAGTAAGGCTTGAATGAGAAATGTTTCTGTTATCATTTATAAAGAGGTGACCCAAGGCAGATACCACAAGGGTCAGCAGTCCCATGAAAGGTAGCAGCGGGCCACCCAAGGCCTCAGCAGGTTCCTTTGGTGGGCGGGTGAGAACTAGACAGATATGCCTTGCCGAGAGAGCTGGGATAGAGAGTTTATTTAGTGGGTTGTGGAGGAGGGAAGAGGGGAAGGGAAGATGAGGGGGAGAGAAAGAAGAGAGGCAGAAGCTGCCTCTCCAGAAGGGCAGAGAGGGAG
>LOEQ01005162.1:182622-195064 GCA_001685075.1 Bramus lutescens
AGAGAGAGAGAGAGAGAGAGAGAGAGAGAGAGAGAGAGAGAGAGAGCGAGCAAAAGGGCTGTGCTGGAGAGGAGGCAGGAGGTAAGCTTGCCTCAGGAGCAGGGGGAGAGTTTGGGAGTGGGCGGGGCTTGTCTCTTAAAGGGACAGGGTACCCAGGGGATAGGCCAGGCTAGCAGATTGCAACAGTTTTCTCATCAGTTCAGGTATTTAAACATTTGACCTCTAGTTGCTGGTACAGTCTGAGGAGATTTAGGAGGTGCAGCCTTGCTAGAGGAGTACATCACTGCAGGTAGTCTTTGAGAACATATACCCTGCCCTATTTCTAGTTCTCTTTCCTTGTTTGATACTTGACGTTGAGGATGTGAGCTCTCAGCCTTCTGCTCCAGCCACCATACCTGCTGTTTGCTGCACTGCTTCCCTGGATGATGAAATCTTAACCCCTAGAACCATGAGCCAAAATAAACTTTCTTCCATAAATGTCTTTAGGTCGTGGTGTTTTATCATAGCAATAGAAAAGTAACTAATATTGGCCCCAACTGTAAAGCTCTGGGAGAAAAAGATCCAGACTGAACTAGAAATGCTGTAGACCTGGATCCTGCTTCATTTTTCACCCTTAAAATGCACACAGACTGTTTTCTTAGGGATGACCCAACCAGAAGCATGGCAGAGGGCAGGGGTATCTAGGAAGTCTGGTTCTAGTCAAACCAGGTTGGGCAAGCGTAAAGCAACCACACAGACCCTGTTAGACTTGCCAAGGTGTTGGCATTAAGGTGTTTGCATTAACTGGCTCCCCGTGCAATCCTTGCAACAATGCTCTGGGTGAGGTATTTGTCCTAGTCTCATTTTATAAATGAGGAAATAACTCTCAGGTTACACAGCTTGCCTGCAATCACATAGGTTGCAAATAACAGAGCCATCCCATAAACCCAGCAGTCTAGGAAGGCTTTGAAATGCTAGGCCTCCCCAGATTAATATGTTTTAATATCATCACGATTAAAATCCTCATGGACTGAGTGTTGAAAATTTTTGAAAAATTTCTAAAGGGCATCTTGCTATAAAACCCCAGTAACTGAAGTCTGTGTCTATAGGGATCAACAAAGCATCCAAGATAGCCCTAAACAGAACTGCAACGCACAGTGACCAAGGGAAAACAGAACTCTACCAGTGATCTGTTGGGGAAGAATCTGATGGGAACCTGTCCCTCAAGCATCGCAGTGCGGCAGTGACATTGGCCCTAGTCGTGAATGTTAGCTTGTTTCAGTTTTTCTAGAGAGGTCCCATGACTTATCTAGGAGAGTAAAGCCTCTGCAGTCACATCTATTTATGAAAGTGGGTGGGGAATCTCAGGAGAGCAAACTTCTAACTGGAGGCAGATGCTTAAAGGCTGCTCTTTATCATGAAGGAATTCGCAGGGAGGTGAATGCAAAGAGTCCATTTAAAGCCCCCACCCACTGCATACTCTTCAGGCAGGGCTTTTCCTGGCCTTCTGGCTCAGCTTCTGAGTATATTTGACACTAGACAGAATGTGGGATAGGGAAACCTCACAATTTGTCCCAGACTGACAGTTTTTCTAAGATGAGACTTGCTGAAAATGGGTAAAATGATAAATAAAAAAGAAGACGAAGTGGGTACTTTACAGCGGACCTTGCCAAGGTATGCCGCTAAACAAACATAACCATGACGTACAAACAGAGTTAGCGCAAGAGCTTTATTGGGGGAGGCGGAGAGCGAAAGGCCTTGTGGGAGTGGGGACTTGGGAGAGGTAGACAGACAAGAGGAAGAAGAGAAACAAGAGGCAAGAAGAGGTAAGAGAGAGATGAGAGACAAGAGAGGTAAGAGTCAAAGAGAGTGAGTTGGGCCTGGGGGGCACCTTTAAAGGGTGCACGTGTCACATAGCTGGCAGTGGAACGGCACCTGTTGACAGCAGATGTTGTAACTGTTTTGGTGGCAGAGGAAGGCAGCTGCTATGGAAACTAACCCTGGGAAAACAAGGATGATTGGTCAACAGAGCAGATGTCCTTAAACAGCAGCAGTCAAACCGACTCCCCACCTCTCCTGTCCTCATGGGGTGTGTGTGGCAGAGGGGGGGACGGGGGACTGTGAGCAATAAATACTTATGCATAAAAATCACTCCTCTTACTTAGCTCTGTGCAGCCCAAAGTCATTTCAGCTAAGGTAGCTCCAGAAACTAATGGTTTAACATCTGTCTAGGGCAGCGGCTAGCAACCTGTGGGTCGCAACCTCTTTGTAGACCTCTATCTCCAAAATTATTTACATTATGAATTATAACAGTAGCAAAATTACAGTTATGAAGCAGCAACAAAAATAATCTTAGAGTTGGGGAGGTTACCATAACATGAGGAGCTGTATTAAAGGCTTGCAGAATCATAAAGGTTGAGAACCACTGGTCTAAGGGGATTTCTGAGCTCCTTCTGGGTGACAGACAGATAATTGAACATCCAGGAAAGACAGAAGACCAATCTACAGAGAAACCAAAGTAACAGTTTTATTGAAAGTGAGCAAATAGCTCCCTTTTGGGTGGGAGAGGATCAAGACGTGTTAGTCTGTGGGACCCAGTCGTGACAAGCTCAATAGAGACCCAAGTCTCAGTAGTTTACCCTAAGGCAAAACCTGGTTCCAAAAAAGACCACAAACTGAGGCTACCCAGGCACCACCCAGGAACAGACCATCCAAAGGAAATTCCTAATGTTCCAACCATTGTAGGTAGGATCACCTGCCAGCACATACACATTGCTTTTCATCAGGACACCCCAAGACAAATGTCAGCCCATCTGGGGTCCTTATCCTTAGAAATCCCTCATCCCCACCTTTGCTACTATAAAAACCCCACCTCAACTGAGCTGGGGCTCTCCAATCACACCAATACCTTGACACATGGAGAGTCTGAGTTTGTGAACTTGTGTAAGAAAAAAGGCTCTTTGCTTTTACATACAGGACTCTGTCTCCTCGTCAGTTTTGAGGCATAACATAGTCCACTAAACCAACTCTGGGTTGGGTGTTTTGTAGGGTGCTGGCTGGACTCCTCTTCTTCCCCCATTGTTCCTATTTAGAGCCCCGTCCTTCTGCCTTCCTGTCACCTCTCTTCAATATGTCTTCTGGTAATAAGAAGCCATGGTCTTAAAGAGTCCACTCTTACCTGTCCTGTCTCCCTATGGCTCCATAACTCTTCCTCAGTGGAGGAACACCTCAGCTTAGCTTTCTGTCCTGCACATCTTCTGTCAAATGAAAACACACACCAAACTCCCTTAGTGCCAACTGCAAAGTCCCCCAAACGGGCTGAAGATGAGAAAGAGGGCCCCTCCACCATTGCCTTTTAGGGTTGGTATGGAACATACCCCAACAATATTAGTCAGCTTTCTGTCTCCATGACAAGATTCCTGACACAGGTTTTATGGCTTAAGCCCAAGATGGTCAGCTGCATTGCTTTGAGCCTCTGGTAAGGGTGGTGTTGTGAGAATGAATGTCAGAGCAAACTCCCTATTTCCAACTAGTAAGTAGTACAAAGGACCAAGAGACCAGAGTCCTACAGTCCTTTCTGAGGGCACAATCCCCAATAATCAGCCTCCTACCCCACCACCCTGAGCACAGAGCATTTGCACAAGACCTTTCGGGATGTTATCAGTACTGCGGCAGTTTTTTTTTTTTTCATTTTAGGCCTGTTTCTAAGGATTGGCCAATGTTTGCCCTGGTGTTGATGAATCCCGTTGGCATTATAAAGACATGCCATTTTGGAATATGTGAGCACTTGTACATTTCCAGCATTTCTAGGCCTTAGAAAACAATATAACATAAACTGTTAAATTTTTAATGTTTCATAAGCCCTTAACTACAAAGAAAAAGAAAGTAAAGAAGAAAAGAAAAAAATATTTCAGAGTGTTGTGTATGGCTTCAGAAAACAATCTAACTGGGGCAACAAGGGAATGAAGAAAGGTCAGACACACAGACAAGTGTGGTGTACAGTTGCGATCCAATGGACTGTGCTTTCTCTAATGAGGGGCACCAACTACACTGAGAACCTTCGCTTATTTATTTTTACAGTTAAATCCAGGATGGGTATACTGTACACAAAGGAACATGGAGGCAGGTTTAGCTAATCTTGACAGGTCTCTGTAGCAGAGCTGTCTCAAGCTGCAGTCATCTTGGAGGAGGAAGCTGTGGTTGATAAATTCTGCACACACAGTCAGTTGTTCACTGACACTCATGTTTGCAGCAGAGGGGGACTTTGATATTTATCTGAGCCTCTCTCAGGGAAGTCTTCGCCACTCCCATGTGTGAGGCACTGGGATGCTTAACATGGTTGTGCTTTATGTCAACAGCACACAAGTCACTCAGGACTCCATCCTCTCCTCACACATTTAACCAGGGGTTCCTCTGCTTCCCACATCAGAGCTACAGGAAATTATGAGGCAAGAAAAGACTTGGCACACAGAAAAGTTAGTTTATTTTATTTTTGTCTTGGGCTTTCACCAGACAACCTGGCCTTAGACTTGCTGTGTAGTACAAGCTAGCCTTGAAGTTACAGCAATCTTCCTGCTTCTGCCTCCCGAGTTCTGGTAGTACAAGACTTGTACAAAAAGTTAAATTTTGATACATCAAATATTGCACTCAAATATAGAAGACAAACAACAATATTTGAGACATAGTTCCAGCAAAATGACAAGAGACTAAGATAAACCACAGTTATATATTTAAAAACTTTTGCAAATAGTGTAAAATCTACCTCTCATCAGCTGCGCTTGTACCTCATCCGTTCAGGCTGCCCTACCAGTTTTCCAACCCATAATGATAAACTGAGGCCACTGGATGCACCTCTTGGCCCCGCCCCATTAACTCACCATCCGTCAGTGGGAAAGAGCTTTTAAATCTATAAACTGGACCATACCACTACTCTCTCTCAACTCTATGACTTTATATTGCATCTAGAATAAAACCCAGTTTTTACATGCCAGCTTTGCTATCTGTTACTGGTTGTGTTTCTGACCTGGTTTATACTGCCCTTACCTAAAGGCAGGGACTATCCATATAGTTAAACTGCTACATGTAAAATGGTCCCTGACACAAAGCAAACACTCACGTTTTGCTGAGGTAATTAGTTAGTGGGGGCTGGGGAGATGGTTCAGTGAGTAAGCACTGATGGTACAAGTGAGCATGAGTTCAAATTCCAAACATACAAGTAAAGCTGCCGCTGCGCTGCTGTGCTGCTGTGCATGGCCAGAAGTGCCTGTGACTCTAACATGGAAGGGTAGCAACAAGTGAATCTTTGTAGGTCATTGGCCAGCCAGTCTGTCCAAACAGTGAGCTTCATGTTCAGCTGGAGAGCCTGTCTCAAGGAATAGAGAAGAAAGAAAGAGTCAAGAAGATACTTGGCTTCCAACTATGACCTCTGCATGTCAATCCGCTGGGGCTCATGCTTGCACACACACATACACACATAACAACACACTCCATATATGTGTAAATTTTAAACAATGAAATAATAAATGAATAGATGACTGTAGAAACGAATTATCCAACAATGTTTCTAAAGAAAACACGTCAGTCACCCATAGCAATATAAAGGTCTCCTCATATATTGTTTGTCAGAGTTCTAATTAGAATGATTATGGTGGCATATATCTGTAATCCCAGCATTTGGGACTCGAGGCAGGACAGCCAAGAGTTCAAGGCTAGCTTCAGCTACATAAAAAACTCTAGGTCCACTTGGGCCTATCTAAAAAATAAGAAATAATTTTTAAAAAGTTTAAATTTAGGCAGGAATTTTGGGAAGCAGTTATAAAATGGTTATGTAAAATGTTGACTGAAGTTTCTGTCTCACCTGGTTTCACAGCCGTTCAGCCCCAAAGAAACGCACAGAGGTCTACATTAATTATAAACTGATCAGTCTATTAGCTCAGGCTTTCTATTAACTCTTATAACTTATAATGGCCCATAATACTTGTCTGTGTTAGACACGTGGCTTGGTACTTTTTTGGCGAGGCAGTGACATCTTTCTTGCTCTGTGTCTGGCTTCCTCTGTGTCTGGGTCACAACTGCAGACTGAATCTTTCCTCTTCCCAGAATTCTCCTGTTCTCATTACCCCGCCTCTACCTCCTGCCTGGTAGCCCTGGCTATACTTCCTGCCTCGCTATTGGCCAATCAGCATTTTATTAAATAAGTACAAGAAACAAATTTTTAAAGGGTAAAACCATTGTTCCACAGCTGTAAAGCATGGATCTGAAGAGATGGTTCAGTGGTTAAAAGCACTGGCTGCTCTTCCAGAGGATTTGGGTTCAATTCTCAGCATCTAAACAGCAGCTCACAACTATCTGTAGCTCTAGCTCCAGGGGATCCAACACCCTCACACATGCAGGCAAAACACCAACACACGTGAAAATAAAAAAAATCAATAAAATAATGTAAAACATATGGAGATGGTATCTTTTTAAAATTTAATGTTTTCAATACTTAAAATATAGAATATGGCATGCCTCGTGGTCTAAATGAGAGGGTTTATTGCAGTTCATTAGTCATAATGGGAAACAGAACAATGGTCATGTCCACTAACAAAGGAATAGGAGAAACATTTTAATGGGGGAAAGTTTTAATAAACCCCAATTTATTCACATGGTAGAATATTCTTTTGGTGTTGAAATATTTTGAAAAAACTTTTTATTCCTAGGGGCATGTGCACAGCATAAAAGTTATTTCAAATGCAACAGAAAAGTCTAAACTTAGTTATAAAAAAATGCTTAAGTAGACATCTATAACAATTTGAAGTAAATCCTTATGATGGTAGCCAGAGGGAAAATTCTGACTCATAGAGCAATAATAGTGCTTTGAATTTTCTTCTTTATGCTTTGAAAATTTTTGTTATATTAAAATAAATAAATACATTTAGATTAAAACTATAATTTATAGAGAAAGAGTTGATCAGTTCATGCCAGTGGTCATTAGTTCTTCTATAGCCTTTAAAACAAAGCCAGATAGTCACTGAGAAAGATTTCATTTCTATGGTTCAGTATGTAAAAATAAATGTTCTTTATTACAGAAGTCATTCTATTTACCCTCTCTCATGTCATTTATTTGTTTGTTCTGGTCTTTTTAAAGATTTATTTTTATTGTTTTTCAAATTATATGTATATGAATGTGTCTGAGGGCAGGTACCCAAGGAGCCAGAAGATGGAGTCAGATCCTGAGGACCTGGACTTACAGGCATTTGTGAGCCACCAAATGTGGGTGTTGGGAACTGAATTTGATTGCTCTGAAAGAACAGAATGCACTTTTAATCACCGAGCCATCTCCCCTGCCCTTTTCTGGCTTTAGAGACAAAGTCATATGTAGCCTAGGCTACCCTCAAGAGCTCAGTGTAGCCGATGACAGCCTTGAGCTCTTGATGCTCCTTCCAACTTCCAAGTACCAGAGCCCCATGTGCATGCAACTCTAACGTGCAAAATATTCTATATAAAAGGTGTATTGGATTTGGTAGAGTAGAAATGACTAGTTACAGAACTATTCATAATTATTGTGAATTAGCTTGGTCCATAAAAGTTGATGGGGAGGGGTCACCCTGGGAATACACCTGAGTGGTGGAGTGTGCAGCCTTAGATTCAATTCCCAGCACTGGGGGTAAAATCTGGGATAGTTCTCCCCTTCTATCCTTCAGCAACTTCACACACCATTGTTAAGTTACCTGGCTACTCTATTTAACTACCGTGAGATGTTTTGTGCATGAGTGAGTGCTTGTGTGCTTGTGTGTGCGTAGGCGTGAGTGTGCAATGTATATGTGTGCATGCATGTGTTTGTATACCTGTACACAGTTGACTTTGGTGTCTTTCTCTGTTGCTCTCGGTCTTATTTTATGAGATAAGGTCTCTCACTAACCCAGGGCTTGCTGGTTGACTAGAATGGCTACCCTGCCAGCTCTGGGCATCCTCCTACCTGCCATTGCCCCCAGGTTGTGAGATTCTACACAGCACTAGGCTTTTACGTGTGTTGTGGAATACTATTTTAACTAGGCAAAGATGTGTTACATTTGTTTATGCTACAGAAAAACACTTTAACTATGTGAAGGTGTATCACAATTGTTTCTACTGCCTTTGTTAATGAAGTAAAGATGTTTTATATTTGTTTGGCTTCATTTGTTCAATTATGTAAAGATGTGCTGCAATTCTTTCACCCTATCTGCCTAAGTTACCTGATTGGTCTAATAAAAAGCTAGGCAGGAGAGGGGTGGATGGGGTTGGTGATTAGAGAGAATACGTAGGAGGAAAAATTTAGGCTCAAGAAGGAAGAAGAGAAGGAAGAAGAGAAGGAAGAAGAAAAGAGAGAGATGCGCCCAGGGCCAGATGCCAGGCAGCTACCAACCAGCCATGGAGATAGTAGGCAAGTAATGTATACAGAAAGAAAGATAAAAAGCCCCTAGGCAAAATTTAGATAAAGAGAAACAGATTAAAATAAGAGCTAAGATAAAGCCAAGCATTCATAACTAATGATAAGTATCCATGTCATGGTTTGGGAGGTGGGTGGTGGACCAAGAGAAAGAAAGCATGCTACAGACATGAGTACTTATAATTTATAATTTAACTTGGGTCTTCACACTGGCTTTGCTGATGGAGCCGTCTCCCAGTCCAACCCTTGAGTTTCCAAATGTTATTGTTTTTGCTTTTCCTTTTGAAACAGGGTCTCAAGGCCACAATAACCTTGACTTTGCTAGACAGTCAAGAAAAACCTACACTTCTCTTCCTCCTGCCTCTGCTGCCCAGGGACTTGGAATAATGGCGTGTACCACCATACACAGGCCATGCCATGCACCTCTTTTCTATAGAGCACTTAGTGAACTTACATTTCATCATTGCTTGGGATGGTGCATTCTCTGTAGTGTTTCAATTTTAGTATATGGGGTGCCCAATCGACTACAAGGCATGCTTTTTAATGGTAGAAAAGGTTGATTACTGTAGGCTAAAGTTGTCTCTATCTCATTTGAAATGCTATACATTTAATCACCTGTGCTATGTTTTTATTTCTTCATTTTTAAAAATATCTGGTTTGTGTAACTCTGGAACATATGACTCATAGCTCAGCTCCATGAAAGTGTCATTTAGCCCTAGATGGATCTGGTGATAGTATATCATATCATCTGGCAATTTGTAACATCTGCCGCAGGGTCTCAGTCTCTTTGCCACTGTGTTCCTGCTCTGTCAAGCACAGGGGTATGTCTGGTCTCATCTGGATTCTGTGCTGTTTGCAATTGTTTGTGTGCTGGTTTGAGTAAGAGTTGTTCCCCATAGTCTTGGTCGCTTAAACACTTGATCCCCAGTTGGTAGTGCGGTTTGGGAAGGTTTCGGTGGTATAGCTTATATCCCTGGGAGGTGGGGGGACTCTGGGGGCTGCTTTGAGATTAAAATTCCTTGCCAGCCATCTTCTAGTTTGTTCTTTCTGGTTTGTGCTTGTGGTTAAAGATGTCAGTTGTCAGCTTCCTTCTCCAGCCATTGTGCCTGCCACCTGCTGCCACGCTTCCTGACCAAAAGGAACTCTTGCCGCTCTGGAACCGCAACCAGAATAAACTCTTCCTCCCAGAATAAGCAGGTCTGGGTCATGTTGTTTTATCACAGAGAGAGAAAAGTAGCTAAAACAACGAGTGAGGCTACTGAGCCTTTCCTCTGCGTGTATTACATGCCAGACTGTTGCTCTGACAACTTGAATTGTTAGCATGCTATACCATGCCACTCACAACACCTTTGTGAGAGAGGGAGAGAGGGATACCTAAGGGGACTGAAGGGCAGAGAGTTTGATGGCCTTGCCCACTGAATGCAAATGTCAAGGTAAGGATGTGCCTACACCTGGGTACTGCCCTCTGCTGTCAGGTCCCCTCATACTGAGCCTTCTCTTTTGACCCTGGCCTCTTCCCAAGCCCTTCCTCAGGAAGAATCTGTGATGTTCCTCCACAGCCTGCAGGACTAGTCAGGTCTTATGAACTTGGTCTCAGATGCAGCTCCAAGGCTCCTGAGTCACTGCATCCTTTACCCTCCACCCGCACCAGGACAGGTGGACAACGGGCATGGGGGCTTTGTAGGTTCTTCTGGGGAAAGATGGGCGCTTGCCATGACTAGAACATTCCAGAACCTGTTCATTCTAGGCTGAATTCTTGTATCCTCCTCTGCTTATATGATGAAGTCCTAGCACCCCTGTGGCAGCATTTGGAGATAGGGCCTTTAGGAATTAAATGGACTGGGATTGCATTTCATGGGCCCCATGGGTTAACCCTCTCACGTGACAAGAATGGCAGACTTCTGAGTCACATGATGTCTTTTTCTTCACGTCCTGTTTTGACTTCAAAATGTCAAATTTAAATGTCAGAAAAGTCGGTTTGAGAATATTCAGAAAAGTCATAGCAAGCTGTGTTGTTGGGGGGGAATCTTACTACGGACTTGGGGGCAATGTCCAAACTACTCTTCATTTCTTATATTACATTTCACTGATTTTTATGAATCGAACATCATGCTGTAAAGCTAAAGAGAAAAAAAACAAAAAAGAAAAATTAAAGATGCATATTGCACAGAAAAAATTTGGCTAGCATTTCAAAACATGCCTCTGACTGACCCACATTGGCCGTGGGTCTTATCCACCTGCGGTCACCTCCTTTATCTCAGGTGTTCCCTCCGCCACTCCGCCACACACANGAGAGAGAGAGAGAGAGAGAGAGAGAGAGAGAGAGAGAGAGAGAGAATAAAATCTGTATTTTAAACATGACTGTTCATCCCCCAAGCCACTTGGATCAGGAAGCCTAACATGGACAAACACAAAGAAATGCAGCCACTCTGGAGGCTTTATCTGGGTTTTTTCCTGCCTTGTCACCCAGAATGTGGCAGAGGAGGGAAAGGAAGGGACCGGTTAGTCACTTGTGCTATTTATAAGGCCTCCAGGAAAAGCTTGAGATAGTGGGAAAATGTCCTTTTCTTTGTATTTTTCATGCAATTGTTTTCCTACTCTGCCCTGCTGGCCTCAGTGTCACAGAAAATCCAAAGGAGGCCATATCCAAAGCAGTTACATGGCTTTGGTCTTCTTCCATTCACCTTTCTTTCCCCTTTTCATGCTCAAGGTCACGGTCACAAAGTATCCCACACTGTCACTGAAGAGGATTTCTGTGTCCAGCTTGGCTTTGTAACTAATGATCAGAGACCCAGAGAAGCCACTCTGCAACATTCAAAGGTGATTAAAAATGAGCCAGCAGGGGCCTGGAAACATGGCTCAGTGGTTCTGAGCACTGACTGCTCATTCAGAGGACCAGGGCTTGATTGCCTCATGGCAGCCCACAAATGCGAGCAGATCCAGTTCCAGGTGATCCCACACCCTCTTCTGACCTCTGCAGGCACCATGGATGGAAGAGTGGCACAGACATGCATGCAGGCAGCACACAAAATAAAATACATATGAATAAAAGAATAAAATAATTTGAATAATAAAAAAGAACCCACAGAATGCATGTAATGGTAGAAAAGGCTCAACCCAGAAGGATCATTTTCACTCAGGTAGATTTATAAAAATAATTTTAAAATCAAATGAACTTTCCCTGAAAGTTGAATCAGCAAACAAGCTGATATTCTGGACAATGCAGTTCTGTTTTGTTTTGCACTGGTGAACCTGAGGGCCCACCCCTTCCCCACACTGTGTCCTTCCCCAGGGACAGAGGTCCAGAGGAGCACCATTCATCCGAATCAGCCTTCCAAGGCCTTCTGCTCTTAACCAGGTGTCGCTGAGGCTTTCTTAGAATCTAAGTCTTGGGACTTTTGGAAGTGACCGACTGAATCCGAGGCTAAATACTAAAAGACACCCTGGTTACCCACTGGTCCTCTCTTACAGAGATCCTTGGCAGAGGCACTGAGGTCCCATGTTGAAAGGCATCCCACTGAAAGATTCTGGAGTCTCAGATGACAGCCAGCATCACACATACCCCAATCTCAGTCTGGGGAGTAAATTGAAACATTGACATTCAGGCAGCCTTAGTCTTCAAGCTACTCTAGTTAAACAGGGCACCTGTCCGCTCCCAGCTCTGCCCAAACTCCAGATTCATGAGAAAAATAAATGAAGGATTATTTTAGGCAAATGAGTGTCAGGATGATTTATGAGCACACTGATGGGCGTGGTCGACCGGTAAGTTAGAATTAACCAGACCAGCTCAATATAACAGATTTAGTTTAATAATTGGAAAACAGTGAACTCACATGACCAGGGTCCAGAGCACGCAGGGAAGAAGAGGGCCGAGCGCACCTGGATGTCCAAGTTTATCTTCCCTGGCCCCAGGAGGCCACGCCCTAGCCAAATGTGATTGGCTGAACTTCCCCATCATTTCCCCCTTTTGTCTAAATAAGATCGAACCAAATCCAATATAACTATATATAATAGGAACAGACATCAAATATAAAATTACAAGCAACAAACAAT
>LOEQ01005162.1:232006-246413 GCA_001685075.1 Bramus lutescens
TGTAGATACAATGAGAGCCGTTGCTTCCAGCTCCCGCAGCTGTGACTTCCCCATGCGATGGACTGTGCCCTTGAACTGTAGCCAGAATAAGTCACTTCACCTTTAAATGACCTTTCATCAAGGTATTCTATCATAGCAAAGAAAAAAAGAAACTAAGACAGCTCCCCCTGATCAACCTCTCTCCGTCCTTCCCCACCCCTACTCATCCCAGGCTTTCCTCACTTCTACCCTCTCTTGTGTGAGATCAACTCTTCTTCTGAGACTTGTCTAACATTGTTTTAGTTTAAATGAGATGCTGTACAGAAAGCACCAGCGTTTACACCTTATCATTCTCACTGTTCCTGCTCTTCCGACCCACTGTTATGGCTGCAGNNGTGCCACCCTGCCGAAATCTCTGTCATTCTCACTGCCTCCAACAACGGTGCTGCATTGGTACTGCAACATCTGGATGCTTAGTATTTGCCAAGGTTAGTAATCTGTGAGGCTGGTTTCTTCATGTTCTCAACGTCTGTTGGGCGAGATATACTACACACTAGATAGAGAACTCTGCATGGACAGAGACAGAGACCCTGCCTGTTAATGACCAGTGTATCCTTAAAGCCTGCCATGGTGCCTCGTGCTAAACGAACATCTGCTGAGTGAATAAAGAAATGGAAAATTTGAATAAATCTGCAAACTTGCCAATATGTACACATCTGAAGAAAGATGCAAGGTTTGAAAATTACCATCCTGAATTTGATAAACTTATGGTGTCCTGGATGCTAAATGTTTTAAAATTTTCAATTATCCTTTCATGTTAGTTGTGCATATGCAGATAATAAAATTAGTGTCTGCAGAGATTACATGATGGGCCAGAATCCAGTGCCAGTGGGAAGAAACCACACTGAGACTCATAGCACTTGATCCTGAGTCGTGGCAGCTTATTGCTCCCACACACTGGCCAGGCTCTCCAAAAGCCCACAGACTGAGACCCAGGGAATTTCAGCTCCAAAGGCGGGAGGAGGTGGGCAGTTCAGAAGTTCCACATAGTGGGGTGCAGAAGCCACCACAGGTCCCCACTGGATTGCCTTCTTTTTTGGCTTATATTACAATGAGTAGTCAGACTTTGCATCTACATATTAGGATTTGACAGTCAATTTTACTCTCAGAAGAATGGAGTGAGAAGCTTAGATGAAATGCCAAGGATTTGGAGAGAAAGGCATCCCTGTGCCGTGCCACGCCAGCACCCCTCGAAAAGTTTTATATGTGCACATGCATTTCTGGGATGGCTAGAGGCTGATGGTGCTTGGAAACAGACACAGCTCAGTGCCCTCATGCACTCCTTCCAATAGGAAAATACAAAGCTGGAAAAATTGAGAGCTACTGGCATTTACAACAGCTGCGTTACGCAGAGTGCTCATGCCGCATGTAAGCTTCAGGAAATACCATATGCTAAACCTGTTCTATTCATGCTCAACACAGGTAAAAACGTAGGACAGAAAAGAGTATTTGACTTAAGAGACAGGTGAAATCGCTGCTGCCCATGTTATGAGTAGATGTGCACTCAAGGCTGCCGGCTGCACCTGTCCTGTGCTGCTCTGTAACTACCCATTTGGTTCGTAACACCGCTTGCCAAAGTTGTTCTGTGGATCCTAGGTATATTAATTTTAACCTGTTGGGGACAACATTATGTTATATAATGGTTTTACAAATGTTAACTTGCCAAGTAATATTTAGGACTAAAGATTTTTGACATTCATGTAAATAGGAAGTTTAATTTTTCTTTCAAAGGCGATGGAAATTTAAAAAGTAAAAAAAAAAAGCTGGGTTGTGGTGGCACATGCCTTTAATTCCAGAACTCAGGAGGCACAGGTCGCAGGTGGATCTCTGTGAATTCGAGGGCAGCTTGGTCTACAAAGTGAGATCCAGGACAGAAAAACCCTGTATCAAACAAACAAACAAAAAGTAAAATAAAAAATAATACAAAAAAACTATCCAAGCATCAGGGCTGGAGATGTAGTTTGGTAATAAAGAGCTTGCCAAGGATGTGGAGGTCCCAGCTGTGATTCGCAGTACCAGCCAAATAAATAACAGCCCTGGTCTATTACTGATATTTCAGTTATTTATTCTTTGGTAAGAATGACCTGAGTCCCCACAGTTATTCTTCAGAAATAGCCGTGATTTCCAAGAGGGTACAAGGAAGCCAGAGGAAAACAGTACCTGAGCAACACAGAGTAAGCAAGGGCAGGTGCCAAAGGGAGGGTTGTACCAGGATCCCCAGGCGCTCAGAAGGGGCTGGTGTCCTGCTGTGTAGGGCAGACAGGAAGGCTTACAAGGAAGTGCCCTGATGGATGGATTCCGGAAGCAGTCATGTGGGAGGATGGGGTGAGGGTGGGAAGACATTCCAGGCAGAGAGGGGCATGGTATGCAAGGGGGAATGGTAATAAATATTTCAGGAAAGGAAACATTTCTGGTTTGGGGGAGTATGGAAGACTGGAAATGAGGGCAGATCTCAACATCGGAAGCTGCTGAACAAACACCAGATTGTGTGTGTTCACTCTTGTTCAGAGTTAGCAGAGAAGGGGAGCTTAACAAAGGCAGAGGGTTGCTTAGGCTGCAGCAGGCAGGAAATAAAGCAAAAGCAGAGATAGCACTTGGGTGGTGACCCAGGGACAGGTAGAGAGGGAGGATAGGTGGACAGGTAGGGTTCCAAAGAACTGGGCACAGGGAAGGGGGGGTGGCTGCATGGTGGACCCTGGTCAGCTCACAGAATGGAGGGATGGGATCTACATGGTGTTTCCTGGTGAGTTGACAGAAAGGAGGGGTGGGAAGAAGGAAGAAAGGGCGGGCGAGGAGCTGGGTTACAGGGGAAACTCAGGATGACAGAAAGTGGTGACTTCATCAATGTGTCTCATTATTACATTCGCTTGTATTAGCACATTACGTATTTACACTGCCGAGCTGGGAGGGTGAGTAGCGCATTTGACTGGAATGTCATGCAGATCTAATATGTATTTAAAAAGTTGTCAGCACACTTAAATTTACCGTTCCTATCCCCCCACAAATCACATGACTACAGTGTATCAACAAAGGAAATTCGGGGTGAAATTTGCTAAGTCTTCACTTCCTGTTTGAAAAGTGACACTATCAAGTTGGTTAAGGGAAGTGGCTTTAGGGTGCTGAGCTATAATGTCCTATTGTTTCAAAAAGGAGAATCTGGTCCTCTCCCAGTAGGTCACAGAACATGAGTAACAGGATCATGGTTCTTAAGGATGTTTTAAAGAAACTTATGGACACGGCTGACTATATGGCTTTAATCTGGTTGTTCTCATTAAGCGGATCACTTAATTGTCTGTTTTTCTCACTGTCCAAATTTTCCTTCTGATCCTTACATTTATCTGTGAATTTTCTGGTTTTTCACTCTGCTTGATGAATTTCTTGCACAGAGGCAAGGGCTAGAGCTCTTCCGACAACAGAACAGTTTAACCAGGGAAAGCGGCTGGACCAGGAGACAAATCTGTGCAGTTAATGCAGGCACACTCCTGGGAAAGATGAAGAAGGGTTGGAGTACGGTCTCCTGTGTAGTTTTTCTAGGCATGCTGGGAGGGAGCGAGCCTCCGGGTGATTAATCAGCATCAGGACTTGGAGAAACGCAGGTGGGCTGCTCTCAGTGCAGTGGGTTTTATCCTTCACAGTCTACAAAGAAACAGGCGTAATGATTTGTGCTTCTCCATCTGGACTGGTCTTGACTGTACTGCGTGAGAGGGTCCCAGTGCAGCCTGAGCTTGGCAGAGAAGGCCATGAGGATGCCTGGACACTTAGATACTTTCATTCCAAACCATAGTTAGGACAACATTTGTTATAAAGAAATGAGTCTATTTATAAAAGTTCTAAGGGATAAATTGTTATGAAGGGGCAGTCCCGTTGAGTTGGCCTATGGTGAGGATGCCAGATGGTCTCACCTCACAAGCAGCAAAATGTTCAGGAGAAGAAGGTCATAGGTCAAACAATAGAAATGGTAGGTGACTTGTGACCAGGTTTCCTCTTGCTGTAACAGGTATCTCTAAAGAATTCAAGGGGGTTGCGTGAGATTACCTCAAGATCTAGGTAGGCTTCACCTTCCAAAGGGTCTACATTCTGTCAACATCACCCTGGAGAGGAGCCTTCAGTCACGATGTGACCACACCTACCCTAACAGTAAACACAAACTCCTCAGTAAAAAGTCCCAGAGCACCTAATATCACCCTATTTGCTTACTAATTACATGTAAACAACACTTAACATTATAACACACACATAAGAGTAGAAATCTTCAAGGATTAGTCAAAAATGAAAGAACCGAACTCCCTCTCATCGCAACTATCTAGCACAAGGGACACTTTAGGGGTCAGCACAACGTCATACGTTTTATTAGAACTTTTTTCCTTTGACTAGTTTTGTCTTCGTCCACTCTAGGCCTTGATAATGGAATACCATTAGACAAGGTAACATAAAAAAGGGTAAACTCAGCTTGTCTTTCTGAAGGCTAAAGCCAAAGATCAAGTCACCTATCTAGTGAGGACCCTTCTTACAGTGTCAGCAGAGAGGAAGCCATCAAGTGGTAAGAACAGAAAAGGAGGAAGGGACCAAACCTCATTCATCTTCTTGGAACATACTTTTTAGGGTTTAAATCTAGATTTCTTCCCCCAGAGGCTCACTGTAGGGTTTTTGTTTGTTTGTTTGTTTTGTTTTGTTTTGTTGTTTTGTACTCTTTGGAGGTCTGCCACCCAGCTTCCAAATAAATACATGGAAACTCATTTTTACTTATGAATACTTATGAATATGGCTTATTTCTAGTCAGCTTTTCTAACTTATATTATCCCTTTTCCCTTTAACTACATTTTGCCTCTGGGATTTTTATCTTTATCTTTCTTTCCTTCCTATGCTGTGCCTGGCTGCGCGACGGGGTGGCTGGTCCCTTCCTTCCTATGCTGTGCCTGGCCGTGCGATGGGGTGGCTGGTCCCACTCTCCTTCTCCTTTTCTCGCTCCTCGTTTTTTTAAACCTAGATTTCTCTTAATTATTCTCTCTGCCTGGCAGCCCTGCCTACCCCTCTCCTGCCTTGCTATTGGCCATTCAGCTCTTTATTAGACCAATCAGGTACTTTAGGCAGGCAAAGTAACACAGCCTTACAGAGATAAACAAATGCAGCATCAAAGAATGCAGCACATCTCTGCATCATTAAACAAATATTCTACAGCATGTACGAATGCAACACATCTTCAACTAATATTCCACTCCACAGCAGCTCACCTTTTGAACATGCAGTCTCCAGCTTCCGGCTCTATTTTGAAGGCTGAGGAGACTTTCTGAGAGCATGGCCTGGTTGGTGGAAGTGGGCCCGTCCAGCCTGCTTTTGCTACATTTTCATCTGCACCCAGGTGAAGCACCTCAAGTTCTACCACACTGCACACATGCCTTCTTCTCCATGATGGACAGAAATCTCTTAGTGGCCAAGGTAGACCCTTCCTCTCTTAGGATGATATTTAAAAAAAATATGGAAAATAAAAAGTGCAGCCCTGTTCAGTAATCCCCTCCTGAGAACAATGCTAATTCATTCTTCAGACACAGCCCCCATGGGCCCAATGTCTCCTAAAGGCCCCACTAGCCATGAAATTGTGTTGGGATTGCATTTCTAACTCAGAGCTCTGGAGGACATATGAAAACCACAGCAACTTCTTAAGAAATTCCATTCTACTGTCATCTTCTATGCTGTTCTGCCTCCACAGCAATAAGGGTGTGTGTGTGTGTGTGTGTGTGTGTGTGTGTGTATGCAGTGCGTGTGTGTCTTGGCCTGGAATGGGGTTGTTCTTGGGAGCAGATAAGTCTTTGAGGAGTACTTGTTAAATCTTAAATGCACCCGTGCCACTCTGTTAAAGAATCAAGAGATTTTGTGTCCTGCGCCCACAGTCTCAGACCACCTTTCATCCTCCCTTTGGAGTTAGTGGTGTCCTAAGTCCATATTTCCCTCTATGGTGCTTTGATTAATGTCTCTCCTTCCCAAACTTGCAAAGCCTCCAGGAGGTCAGGGCCTCAGTCTGCTTTCTGTCACATGGCGTTCCAAGTGCCTGTCACATGTGGATACTCAGTGGATCTAGGGACATGAATAGATGGTGCAAGTAGGTATTGTCAGTTTCCACTGTGAGCTGCGATCTGTCACCGCCACGGTGTTCTGTCTGAACTGGTGGCTACTCTGTACTGAAGTGTGCCATAGGTTTATCCTCAGGGTAAAATATAAGGGCTCTGAAATGGTTCTTGCTACTCAGAGGCCCGCACTGCTACAAGTCTCCAAATACTCTGATGAGGAGAAGTGGGGGCGGAGAGACTGAAGAGAAGGCCGAGCAGAGGCGAGTCAGAAGGAGCAGGAGGAAGAAAGAGGCTTCCTATTAGATGTTGCATCTGAGTAGATCCAACTGGAAATGGATCTCTCACTATCTCCCGTTTTGCTTAGCTCCTTCGGAAATGCTAAACTGCTGGAGCTGCAGTGTCATCATCACTGGTCTCCGGGGAGCAGTTACATAAAACTCGGTCTCATGGCACTCCCCACGTTTCTCCTCAGGCCACCTGCCAGAAGCCCCTCCCCGAAAGCTTGCAGAGCTGGGGCAGCGCACACAGAGCAGGCTGAATGGCTTGTCTTAAGCTGGGGTGGAGGGTGGTGAGGGGCCTCGCTACTCCTCTCATATAATTTCTTTTCTAAAAAAATACGTATTCAGTTGTACATTTATTATTATTATCATCATCGTCATCATCATTGGCACTGGAATAGCACCCACAGGCTCACTCATGCTAAGTGTACTCATTCCAGCACCTCGCAGATCGTTTCTCATCGCAAGGCCTTCTGGGCACTGATTGCTGCAGTTCTGCCGCAGGCTGAGCCTGACACCAGAAGTCAAATGAATCTTGTCTTTCCTTTTGTCTGTTGTTACTGAGTTCCCAGGGAAGCATCGGCCCACGGCAGGGTATAAGTACCTGGAAGTTTCGCCTGTGACCAGAGGAGGAAGAAGCCTGAAGGCAGAAGGCCATAGAAGAGAAGCAGGCCTCACATGCTGCTGTCTCCTTGGAAAGCTGTGGTTCTGCAATGGGCCTGAGAGCCAGCCTCATCTGAACCATGCGATCTGGGCCCTGAAGGACCAAACCATTCCGGGCCTGGGTAGTGGACACTCAGGAAAGGGTGTGACCTTGGAAGATGTGGCTCTCCCAAAGTGACCTTGGCTGTCATTGAGTGGAGTTGACTTACCACATCCCTGCAGCAGGAACAGCAAGGTCTTCACCAGAGGGACCTCTCATCTAGATGGCTCTTCACAGTGTCGTCACAATACTGGCCTCCTCAAGCTAGATTTCATGCCCCCAAACTACACCTAAGTTAGTTAGCGCAGAGTGGGTCTCGGGGGACCCCACTGGAATATGAGGCTTGCCCAGCTCTTATAAGCTGAATTTAGGTAATTTTTCAGACTCAGATGAGCCAACTGTGAAATTTGACAGCATGAAATGGGTCACAATAGGAATACTTATGCCACAGGAATTGGGAAATGTTTCAAACCAAGCTTGTAAGATTTTATTTCCTCAGGAGAGATGATTTGCCAGCACAGAACATGTGCTCAAGTAATTACATTTTTAGGATAATTGGAAGTATCCAAACATCTTCGTTTTTATCTCTCTAAAAAAGTCCGTCTCACACAATGGCTGTCTTCAGAATCCCCTGACAGACAGAGCCTCCCAGCCTCGGGTTAAACTCTGGCTCCTCTAATCTTATGAGGAAGAACATCGTGCTTTCCAGTCAGACCCAGGAGGGAATGTCATCTGGCCACTTGCGGGAGTAGGACCAGCATGCTAATCTCTCTGAGCAAATTTCCCCTCATCTGTAATGTAGGGGTTAGTGATCCCAACAGCAGAGGTTCACTTTCCAGAGCTATATGTGAAAATACGTGTTTAATGCCAGACATGTTGTAAATATTAGTCTGCTTCCATTTCCCATTTCTGTAGCATTTGCCCCTGATAGGCGTGAATTCCCCTAGCGTGAGGGGCGGTGGGGGGCGGGGGTTCGGTGGAGGAGGATCTGCGGCTGCTGCTTTTTTCTTGCACCGTTTTTTAAGGTGAATGCGGGCATTTAAAAGTACATTGCCTCATTTTAATCAGACTTTGCTGATGTCAGCAGGCACTCCTTCCCCTCCCGCCATCCTGCGCTGACCCTACTTCTTGCTGACTCAGCCCTTCCCAGTCCAGCTTCCCCAGGCTGGTTGCTCCCTGGTGAGATCTTGTGATGGGGAAGCTGGATGCACTATTCCTAACTGAGCCTGATACGGATAAGGCAAACTCCAAAGAGTTGCAAGGCTTAGGAAGCAATGGTGAGACCGGGATTCCCCTGTGACTGATATGAGGGGAGCATGGTTGTCTTTGGCCTGAGGTATCAAGGTTGACCAAGAGTAAGGTTTACTCCAGACGGGGGCGGGGAGGAAGCATTCACTCCTAATGGAAGAATAGATTGGGTCCTGAGGAAAGTTCACTGTGGAGAGATGGGAGACTTAGCCCTTCTCTTGTCCATGTGCTCTTTACTCTTCAGTCTGTCCTATACCAGTCTTAGAATTGAGCCTCCCTGTCATGCCAGAGCCACAGACTGTGAGGCATGCCAGGCCACCACCCCACAAAGGTCAGGCCGGAAGAGATCGGAAGCAGTCCATGCAAGCGGAGAGTGGGTGAAAGGGTGAGAAGTCTTGGCATGTAGGGTCAGGAGGAAGCAGCTATAGCCTTTGTCTTCCAGGCTGGAACTTGAGAGTGAAGGAAGAAGCTGTGTATGATTAGGAGAGGACAAAGACATTAAGTGTGGCCAGGCCACATGATCTCCTGAGTCGAGAGTCACAGAGGTGACGTGGGAAGTATCTGTCAGATCAAGAAATGTAAGCAGAAGACAGGAGTCCCTCAGGCCTTGCCGATTTGATGCCATGATACTGTCTAGAACACCTCATATATGACAGGCGATGAGTGTTGCCTGCAGTAGTGGACTGTGTGACTTTAATCTTCTTTTGGGGACAGAAAAGATACTGTAGCTAAGAGACCAGTCCCTGAGTTGTATGACTTAGTTCAAATGTTACTTTATATCTATGTGACTTAAGGAATTCGAGGTAAACTCTGCAAGTCCAATTTCCCCATTTGTAAAAATAAGATATTTCTGTTCACACTCCAAGGCCATCATGAATTACAAACAAACAAAAAAAGTCACGCAAAGAACTTAAACTAATGTCTGGAGTTGAGCAAGTGCTCACTGTATTAACTGTTCTTTCTTCCACTGAAGTCACTTTTGCTGTCAGTTAACCTGCTGGAATCTATAAAGTTTGAATCTGGGCCATGTTGCTTACCAGGTATGTAACTTTGGGCAAATCACATACCGGGGCTTTCGTTCCACATCTGTAAAAACAAGGCATTTGCAAGATTTAACTGGAAAGGTTGTTGGGAAGAAAACCTGAGTTGCTATTTGTAAAGGAAGTTTGAAAATCAAAACAGCATCATGGAAATTTGTTATATTTGTTAATTATCATGAAGAATTGCTAAATGGTAGATATACAGGCACTCACTTCATTCTTTGTTGCAATTTGTTTGTAATCTGTAGAGTTGTTATTATTTGTGACATGAATTTTATTACATTTTCTCTATAACTTCCAGATAATATCACAGAATGTTCATTTAAATAGAAATGTGTATTTTGAAAGGAAAGAGTCCAAATAATTCTACATTATACAACCACCATGGAAGATTTTAGATGTCTAGGCTCTCTTATTATGTGTGTGTATTTCTAGGAAGACAGGATCTAAAACTTTATACCTTCCTATGTTTGCTTAAACTTAAACCTTTTCTCAGATGTTTAGAAACTCAACTGTAGTAGACGGACTCAGGTTTGATATTTGTGTTCTTTTCAAATTTTCACTGGTGTGAGTGATATTTTAGTGCATGCTATCTAGCCAAAACCTTCCCTATCTTCTGGAGCACTAAGTGGGCCATCTATGAATGGCAGGCATGAAATATTTATTGAAATAAGTCCTTTCTGCATCTTTGGAAAAGCACTTGACAGTGACCGCAAACCCAACAGAAATCGATGGAAAAGGAAAAACTAGGACCTTCCCTGGGACAATTGGCTCTCCATATGACAGAAAGAAAATTACTGATTCCCCATTTCATGTCTGTAATATATAAATTTCATGAGAATTAAAGACCTAATTGTAGAATACAATACAAAAAATGATTTTAAAAAAATGGGGAGAAAATGCAGTTATAGTATTAAAATATGGAAAAATAAAGCCATTCCTATAACTAAAATAATATAAAAACACACACATTTCACAACATTAAAATTATGTAAATGACCATCAACAATGTCACAAAAACAAATTATTGAAGGAGATAATAAGACTAGATGTATTTGAATGTATTTGAAATATAAGTAACTAAACAGAATTGTATCCAAATTCTTCAAGTAAACAAATCAATAAGGAAAACCAAACTGGATAAAAAGATATGATCAGGAATTACCCTGAAGAAATATCATAAAAGCTCAACAAGCAAAATAAATATACTTATTTCATTAATAATGGAAACAAAGTAAACAATGTGATGTTTACTATTGATCAAACCTCCAACAAATTAGAAAATGATCAACCATGGTGTTGGCTAGAATGTGAGAAAATATTCTAAAACTCCCCAGTGGGTGTGTAAATGAGGTCATCAGTAACAACATCTATAAAGGGACAGTACATGTTGCCTACTGCTTAACAGTCCATGTCTAGAAAGGTTTTTGAGTGTATACCAATGCATGAGTACAAGAATATCTTCTTCAGTATTTTGTGTTCATGGAAGATATAAATCAGCCTGTCAATTAGAGAATAAAATCTGGATCCATTCCTCCAGTAGAATGTTCCAAGGCAGTTTAAGCAAATAGATAAGATCCACATGTTCATTATCATAGATAAATTTAAAACCGATCTCATATGTAGAAATCAAGGCACAAAAGGATATTTATCAGATTCTTACAACATAGACAATGTACAGTGCCGATTATTGTTTATGGATACATACAAAATTAAAGAATACAGCTGAGGAAGGACAGGACACTGACTTCCAGGCCTGCCTTGCTTCCTGGTTGAGATGAAGACGGATGTCAACCAGACACACTTACGCTTTCCAGAAGTATATGGGGCGATGCATACCTGCTGTCTCAGCGATTGGAGGTGGACATATGAGACTTGCTGCACATTTGAGGGAGCCTGGCCTACATAGTGAGTAGCAAACTACCCAGGGCTACAGAGTCCTATCTAAAAGGTCACCACTCCCAAAAAGAATCTCGAAGTCAAATTAAAATATAAATAAAATAAAGGATAATAATTTCTAGCTTAGAATTTCCCTGCCCAGTGCTGCCCTCAAATGGCCAGGACTTGACACGTATGCCTTGATTGCTCCAGGGTTCAGGTTTAGGCTAGAAAGTCTAATAATTTTAATCAGAGGAACGTTTCCTTCAGCAAAAGCCTGACACAGCCTCACAGGGTATATAGCAGGCAAAGTCAAACTGCTTAGGCAGGAAGGGAAGTTGAGCCCTTGCAGGAAGAGAGGCTGAGCCCTGGTAGGAAAGAGGTTGAGTCCAGGCAGAAAAGGTGCTGGCCCCTGGCAGAAAGAGGGACTGGGCCCTGGCAGGCAGGGAGGCTGAGCCCAGGCAGGAAGAAAAGCTGAACCCTGGCAGGAAGGGAGGTTGAGCCCAGGCAGGAACGGAGCCTCAGCTCTGGCAGGAAAGGACGCTGAGAGGTGGTAGATGCTGGCTGGGCATGCGCAGGACAAGCGCCCTCCTCCCATTGCCTCCCATACACTGTAGCTCCTCTATTGATGCCTCTCTCCAACAGCCCGGTGTCCATCACCGCTAGCCTATGTAAAGCACATCCTAACTCTCTGACAAGTGCCCGCTATATTTAAGATTTAGGGGTTCTGCATAAAAAAATCTGGAGAAACTGAAGAGTATTTCCTACATGGATAATCATCCCGTAATGTGGCCAAGCCAGTCTTAACGCCCCGAGTAAGATTTCATGGATTCAAAGACAGTCAGTGACTCCCTCTTTCTTTGCACTGTTGCTTTTACCCCATGCTTCACTTGCTAAGCTCATTCAACATCTTAATTTTGCCGTACTCCTCCCTCCAGCCCCCACTCTTTTCTTTCTTCCCTGCTCATCATCTTTGTCCCTTTATTCCCCCCCCCCAAGACACCCACTCACTGAGAGAGGGGTCCGGATCCCACTGCACCTGCTTCTTCAGCACACCCCTCTTTCGTAACCCCTGTGCCCATGTCTCCATTAAAGGCAACCTGGAAAGATCAGCCTATGCTTCCAAACCACGAAATCCCGGTCTTCACATCGCATTCTGAGTATCTGGACATGGTGGTGGTGGTGGTGTGGGTTCAGTCCCTTCCAAGTCCAGCTCAGAGATCCATCCCTAGCAAAACACGGTTCGTTTCGAAAGTTTGCGTTCTTGCCCCTGTCTGAAGCGATTGAATTTCACATACATCGTGAATAGCTGGGGGAAATGTGTTCCAGATGTGGTGCTAAGAAATTATTCTGAGAACGAGGTTATGTACACAAAGTCCCAGCCTCCCCACGCATCTGTTACTGGTGCTGGCACCTGCACTCAGCCGCAGCAACTCTCCGGAGCTCTTTATTGGGCTTTTCTGCAGCTGAGCTCTTTGTCTCTCTGTCCCGCCATCTGTCTTTGCCGTCTGTCTGTCTGTGTGTGTCTCCATCTCTGTGTCTCAGTCATCTGTCTGTGTGTATGTGTCTGTCTCTCTGTCGCTCTCTCTACCCAGCCTTGTCCTTTACCCTGTTCGTTCCATGACAGTCACTCTGCAGAGACCCTGCCGCACTCTGGGGATTATGGAATGTTTCTCTATCTTGCCATCAAGAACACTTCTCCAAGTGTTCCAGACAGTCAGTCTCAGTAAGCTGAAGCTCGCAAGGCCTTGGGGAGGTATTGGGGGGTCCCGGCCCTCTTACCCACACCAAGTCAGCAGCTCCACATTCTCTGCCACTCATCCAGGTGTAAAGCCGTAGGTCTCTTCTTTCTTTTCTTTCATTTTTACCTCTCTGTTTCAACCCTAAGCCCTGCTAATCCTCCCTGCCATATGCCTGGTTTATTTTAGGCAAATCCTTGTTGAGTGAATAGCTGTGTCCTGGGTTTGTTTCTTCTCATTCTGTCACAGCCACCTCCTTTAGCACGAACAGTCCCTTGTGCTGGCTTTGGTAACTGCAGACTGACAGTGTCTGCCTTCTACCCAGCTCATCTTTGATCCCTGCAAACTAATCTCAAAGGACTTATTTGTATAAAGGATAAAAGAGAAGCAAAGAAAACACACACACTCAATTCTTTGAGTAGGTGAGACAGTCACATGAGTCAGCATTTAAAAGATTCAACACTATATGTTGGGATATTGAAGCATCTGTCCATTGTCTCTCCTGTCGGCCTCATTCTGCCGCCAATAGAGAAGTAGATGGGAGGTCAGAGAGCAGAGATGAGAAGCGAGCTTAGTAAGGAGGAATTCAGGGATAGAGGGGGGAGAGAGAACAGCAAAGACAGGGGTCCCCCTTGGAAGGAGTATTTATTTCTTCCCCCTGGATTCATTGGTTTGAAACTCAGACATAGAAGGCACCTGACAGCGAGGAAACAGTCTACATGGCATGTGTGAGTCCTGGCAGTTTCAGCTACCTGTGCTAGTCAGACAGTTCTGCCCCTTATCCTTTGGAGTTGACAAATGGCAGAAAGCAACTTTATCCACTTATAGGCTGCTTCTGTAGTTTTTCTAATAGTTGTATTAAATTCAGCTGTGGATTATATCACAATGGACGAACCAGGCCGGAGTTCATCCCACCATCTTCTCTGCTTCATGGGGGTCCCATGCATGCAAGTCTATTTACAGAAGAAAAGAAAATTCTCAGGGTAGATGTTGTTAATTGAAGAGGGATGGACAGTATTTTCATAGCCATTGTCAAATTGTATCTCTTAGAGATCATACAAGTTCATATTCCCACTAGCCAGTTAGTGTTCGATAGTGTTTATAAAAGTGTCTTGACTTGTCTTCATCTTTGAGGGAATCGAGTTCAAATTTATTACCAGTGGATTTGAGAGAGGTTTAATCTGGGCTGGCATGGATCCATTGAGCCTCCCCTCCCCTCCCCGTCCCTCCCTCTGCCTTGTTAATTTCTGTTCTGTGGGTATGTCTTATGTCTCCAACTCCTCGACCATTAGCATTTTCTTTCATTTAGATTCAGACCTATTAGTCAGAATCTGTAGTGATAAGGTGAGCAGGCCTGTTTCTCGTCCCGCCCGGCTCCCGCACGGCTAGCTTATACCCTGAAATAACAACACACAAA
>LOEQ01005162.1:261982-273361 GCA_001685075.1 Bramus lutescens
TGGCTCAGTACCTTTTTCAGTGGGCAGATCACATCCTGCTGCTTCAGTGATCTGTGCAGAAGTGGGAGGAATCAACTTCCTCCTTCCCAGAATTCTCCTGTCATTTCTACTTCCTGTCTGGTTTTCCCGCCTATACTTCCTGCCTGGCCAATCAGTGTTTATTTAAAACATGATTGACAGATTACAGACAATTCTCCTACACCAGCTATCTCTGGTATCTAGGGGGAAAATAAATATATCCCTTCCCAGACATAGCTGAGTAAGAAACATGATCTCTAATCTGTGAGGAGACTGCACTGGCTGTGGGCAGGATGGTTTCTTCTCTCCATATCAAAACAGGCACAGACTCTACTGCTGGCAGTAGAGAGGAAAGGGGCATGTATGGGGAGAGAAACAAAAGGTAGGAGGAAGAGACGACAATGGAGAAGCATCAGAGGGGCAATTTGGAGGTAGGAGAGAGCACACATGGATTTGCTAGTCCCATTGCCTTGCTGCATGCATGGTGCTGGAGCTAAAACTGCCAGAGCTGGGAAACAAGGGAAAAAAAAACTCCCAGAGAAAAATGAAACCTGACTCCAAATTGGCAAAAGAAATATTGGAAGCACTGAAGGATGTTATGTAAAAGTGCTGGAGTGGAACAAGAGCAGTGTCTAATCATGAAAGAAAAATGCATAAATTATTAAAAAGTATTCTGAGAGAGGTTTTGTCTGAAGAGCCCTTCCATAGAGTGATGTAGCTGAAGGCTTCTAGCTAAGGGATTCCTAGTAAATGAATTAGCCCAAGCCTTTCTCTTATCCTCTAGTACCCTAAAATGTAAAATCTGTTTTATTTCTCATTTAACAAAAATTTGATAGGAGAGTTACAGTGTATGTAGTACTGCTTACACCGCCCCCCCCCACATTCAGATGAAAAGTAGGAAAAATAAAGGAGATTATATTCATTTCTATTCCATGTAATAACCTTCAACTTCCAATTATTGGTGTCTTCAAACAGCCTCCATGACTCAGTAGTTTAAGCAGGGCTCTCCTGGGTAGTTTTTGGTTCCCCCTTAAAGTTGTTGTGTGACCTCCACCCTCTGGTTGCTTGACTGGCCTAACTAAAATGGGCTCCCTCACGTGTGTCATGATTGCCTGTGACTTTTGACTGTGACTTGGGCATGTACTCAGAGTAGTAGGGCTTCAGAAACACACCAGGGATAAGAGAGGCTTCTGGAGACGTGACTACTGACTTGAGATCTTAAACTGTTCCAGAGAAAGCCAAACAGGGATCCAGGAGTGGATATCCTATCAGGTAAGACATCCCAGCAGAGCCGGCAGCAGCTGGACAGAGCGTGCATGCTGCCTGTTGTTCGAGGAGGCCAGAGGACATGACAGCAGTTACACATGGTGGGGAGGCGGTGCCAGATTACATCTTGACACCTGTGTCCTGAAGTTTAGATATAACTTGGCTTACCGGAGGGTCATAATTGGAGACATACGCTTTTAAAGAGCCACCCCTCCCCCTTTGGCAAGACTATGAAGATAAGCATAAGAAAGTCATGGTAGATAGTAAGAGAACAGGCAGGAAGTGCTAGAGTTTGATTCTGGCTCTTCCCTAGGGGCAATGTGCGCCATGTTCAGGTGAAGAGAAATAAAGGCCATCATCATCAAACATAAATTTCTGACTTCAACTTGTTGGGAGACCTTGCTGGTCAGAGGTTGCAATCTACCATGGCTTGGCAGCTCTCTCCGAAGCTCAGCAACATGGAGGACTCCCTCCCCAGCGAGGCTTCCAGCTCTCTACCTGACCTTATCTGGAGACTCCTCTGTGCCCAGAGGATTTATCTCTAGTGTGACCCTTGGCACATTTCTTGCTAGAAGCCTTCCATATATGGTAACTAAGACTTGTACTCTAAGCTTTACTATAGAACCTTGTTGCCGCATATGAAGCCTTATGATAGGAGCACACCACTTAATGATGCCCCCACCACTGTCCCCAGTCTTTATATTCCCCTTTCTTTCTGGCATAAAGTAGAGTTGTAATGCGTAAATGGTTTTCCTGGAGCATTGTCTCCAGAGACCCACAAGTCATCAGACCAGACCCTGCTCACTCGCTTGTGCTCCCCCACCCCTTGCGGACAAGTAGCCTAGAATCCCAAGGAAGAAGCAGACCACGCAACCTTCTCGCTGTGGGTTTGACTGTCAAATACATCGCGGTCTGTCTGAGTCTCACACACTAGCCCTCGTTCTTCCCTGCGCTTCCTACTAGACTGACCTTCTATTGCCCTTACTTTTCAAGGGTCAATCATTAAAGTGCCAATGAGAACAGAATCAGTGGAAATATGTGAGAGCTCCACATGCCCTCGTTAATCAAACAGATGGAAAAAAGAGAGAGAGAAATGGCTTCATCTGGCTCTGTACACATCTTCTGAGTGCTTAGCCATAACTGAGCGCTCTGTCTTCATTGTCTCGTTTTAACCTCACCAGAGTGAGCGCAGATAGTTGTTTCTGTCCTTGGCTGCCCCTTTAAAGGCAGGCACCCAAGGCTCTGATTGTTTAGTGACTTTTATGAAATGTCACTGGTTCTGGAGTATGCCAAGCCCCTACTTGCAGTGAAATTGCATCCTTGAGCCTCTAATGCATCATCAGCTTCAGGAGTTTGTTAGACATGCGCAGTCTCAGGTGGTGCCTGGACCTCTTGAGCCTATGTTTGCATCTTCACAAGGGCCCCAGGTAACTCCCACCGACACTAAAATGTTCCACGTTCCCCAATTTAATAATTTTCTTAGGATTTACTAAACGCAGACTATAGGCATGGAAACAATTTCAATCAATACTTATTATTCAATCCATATTATTCAGAAACTACCAAAACGAAACCAAGTCAGCTGATTTTATGATTTATAGCCCCAGGATTTATACGACTCCCACATAGACATAATAGTGTATGTGCCTTATGCAGGAGATAATTGGTAGAACACCGTTAGCTTGGCACTGAGAAGCATCACAGGGAAACACATTCATTGTTCTGGTCCACGGATTTTAGCACTTCAGGTGTGGGAAGCACTAAGCCTGACTTAGCAATTACATTCCGATATCATTAAATTAAAACAGTCCCAATAAAAAGACTAGAAGTCAATCTTAACTACAGCTCTGAGAGGTTTGCTGGCCTATTTCACTCTTGCCGGCTACTCTTCACTGCTTGAGAGACAGGTGGAGAGATCATTTCCTATAGGCAACCCACATGATCAAGGGAATCACGACTGCAATGGTGATGTCATTGCTCAGCATTGATCAAGCACACTTTTTTATTTCTAATTATTTTATTGGTGGTTTAGCCTGTATGTATATCTGTGTAAGAGTGCTGGATCCTGGAGTCACATGTAAGGTAAGCTGCCATATGGATGCTGGGAATTGAACCTGGGTCCTCTAGAAGAGCAGTCAGTGCTCTTAACCACTGAGCCATCTCTCCAGCTCCTCAAGCACACTCTTGAAGGTCATTGCTACTCGAAGGCAGGAGCCTCGGGTCTGTGTTTCTGTATGACTCTCAGCCACTTGCCTTTCAGTTGCATCTCCTGCCTGTAAAATGTAAGGGTGATTTTGTTCTATTGAACTATACTTTTCTTGCAAGTTCTAGTACTTTCTGAAGCTATTAACCTATGGCTTTCTTGGTGTACTGAGGGTGCATTTGTTTTCTCTCTTCAAGTAAATTCTACCACGTAAAAGAGATTTTAAATACAAACCTGGGTATGGTAGCCCTTGCCTATAATCTAGAACTTATAAATCGAAGAATGGAGGGCCAAAACTTCAAGGTCATCTTCAGCTACAGAGACAGTTAAAGACCAGCTTGGCACCCGAGACCCTGCCTCAAAAAAAGCAAAATTTTAAAAAGGAATTAGAAAGTACAGCAATAACAGTTTCTTGCATTCTTTAAGAACTTTTCACGTGTCAACCACTGCCTTGCACATTTTCGCTGTAGAAAACTCACTTGATCCTTCAAGATTTCCCTCAAAATAAGGCAGCATATATTTACTTCTATAAAATGTCCAGATTTTGCTTTGTTAGAATGGTTTTCTAATTTTTATTGCAATAACAAGGAAGTTATAAAGTATTTTGAGAGATCTTCTAATTTGTTTTATAGACTAATGCCAAACATTTCATTAATTTAAAAGAGAAACTCAAGGAATCTCGAGAAGGAATATCCACATAGAATGTATAAGACACAAAGCAGACCCTAATGTCAGTTATGAGCTTTAGTCAGCGGAAATGTATCAGCATTAGGCCAGAAGCTGTAACAAATGGACCAGATAGTGCAAGACGCACTGAGACTAGCCTGAGGGGATGTGATCATATTTAGAATCTTTCCTGCTCTACTCTTTATAAACCTGAAACTGCTTAAAAAATTACCTGTTCATTTAAAGCAGGATTTCTGTATTATAAATATTTTATACGATCCCTTTCTTAATATAGACTGTAACGTATTTTCCACGGCGCCCTCTGTCCCATACTGGTTGAAAGTTGGCTCCCTTTTAGGTACGTGAACTCCCCAAAGTCATTAGGCCTGTTGTAGATGGAATCTCTTGTGTGATGGTCTTTTTCCATTTCTTCTGTTTCCTGGCACCAGGCCTTCTGAGATCAGAACTAGAAGCTGGACTCTAAGACTTTTGGAAAGTCTCCATTAATTCGTCTCACAATTGGTCTTTTTCTCAAAAAATTTTTTTTATATCTGCTATGAGTACCACGCTTGCTCAATAGCTCACACTTAACCCTTTAGTTCCTCTCTCCTAAGGAATGGAGATTAGCTCTCTTGAGACTTTTGCGTCTTCTCTTTAAGTGTCCACACTGCACTATTGACAAGGTCATGAGTAGATGAGAGAGCTGCCTGGGACTTAGTCTATTGTATTGCTGATCCTTAATTAACTGTAATTGAGAGCATCTTTTTACAGGTCGTATCTTTATTATAGTTTTGGTGCCAGGCAATGTGACAGCATTCCCCTCCTTCCACACCACCTGTTAATCGCCACTGAGTCTCCCTGCCACTTCTCTTTCAAAGTTTAGTTGTTCCTATTGATTTTCTAGTAACTTGGTATTCTATCGCCAAGTCCTCATTTTCCTAGGCAACACTTGGTTTCTTCCACGTCAAGATAAGCTGCCTATGTGAATGTGGCTATGTCACTGTTAATCCGCAGCGAAACAGTAGCTCTTATAGACTGCAGATTGAGGGCCTCCCCAGAAATCAATGACCTGATTATTTCACACCGCCCCGCACAGGGCTAAATACAATTACAGCCTTATCCCAGTGGAGGGGAATTAGGAGTGCAGAAAGAGGGAAACATTATCCTAGCAGAGTGGAAAGCAAAGAGAAACTCATTCGGAAGAATGTGAGTGTTTACTCTGCATGGCTCAGGCTTGAGGGATTCGTTTCCCTTCTGGTCTCCCTGTGTCTAAGGGAAGGCAGCACAGGTTAGAAACACAGAAAATGTGCTGTTTTCCTAGTCCTCTGCCCTCTGCGCACAAACAGTGTTCTTGTGTAGCTCACCATATTTTCATTTTATAACCAAAAGACAGAGTCAGGGCCAACATTAATCTACTGTACGGATACAAACACCGAGGTCCGGTTCCTTCTCAAAATGCTATTAATATTTGTCAAAGTGGAGAATAACCATTTGTTCAAATTTCTGACTCTGCAAATGTTTTCTCAACAGAGTTAGGGGCCTACTCACCCTTGAAACCTACTCTTCAAATCAGTCACCCCAAACAGAACCTAGCAAAATTTGAGACTTACGAGAGGTGTGATAAACAGTAAAATCACATGTGCTATCTGTGCATCTGAATGCACATGTACTGTCTGTGCATCTGTGTGCACATGTGCTGTCTGTGCATCTGTGTGCACATGTGCTGTTGTCTGTGCATCTGTGTGCACATGTGCTGTCGTCTGTGCATCTGTGTGCACATATGCTGTCGTCTGTGCATCTCTGTGCACATGTGCTGTCGTCTGTGCATCTGTGTGCACATGTGCTGTCATCTGTGCATCTCTGTGCACATGTGCTGTCGTCTGTGCATCTGTGTGCACATGTGCTGTCTGTGCATCTGTGTGCACATGTGCTGTCGTCTGTGCGTCTGGGTGCACATGTGCACTCAGTCACAGCACCTTCAGTCCCCAAACGGAATTTAGCCCATTTTATTTCAGCTGCTTATCATGTAGGCAAGGATTTGACGGTTTCCTCAGAGATATCCATCTATAAAGGACAATGAATGTAGTGAAGTTGTTCAGAGCCTGGAGGTAAAACTTCATGTTATTAAGAGTGTAGCATCGGTGATAGAACGTCATGTTCTCAAATGTTTCCAAACTGAATTTACTTCATCTAGAGGAAATTACATACGCAGAGCATGCAGGTTGGCTAACATTAACACGCTCAATTACAGCCCAAATTACACGTTTCAGGAGCCATGTCTCTAAGCTCTCCTTAGACTCAACTGATCCGTCACTTCCACTGACCTGCAGTTCAGCTTGGCTACGTCCATTGAACTTCTAGGGGGGAAGAAAATTGGTTTTCTGTTGGAAAAAAAACACAAAATCACCCTAAATGTTTTTCTTTGTTTCCTTCCAAATTTAACTAATTTTCCATCTATCATATTAGAAAAACACAACTACTTTTAAGGTATCTTCTTAATGGTTGTCAAATAATTTCCACCCACCCTCTTTTTTCCTCCCTCCCAGAATTCCAGAAGGATAAGTTACAAGGAACATGCTTAGCCAGCACAATATCAGTCCAAAACACATGCTCTGATTCCATATTCAGGATGAAATGGAAATTATTTTGTTTTAAGTTTCCATGAAGTTAAAAATTGAGTTGTTCGTAGCTATTTAAATATGCTGTAGAATTTTTGAATAGTGTTAATAGTCTTCATATGATTTAATTATGAGCATGTGTCAAGGTCAATTAAAACTGTAGCATGAGGGGACCTGTCAGGATCATACCAGAAGGAGACCTGAACTTAGTTCAGTGTTGTGCGCAGACCTGTGTGCCCAGGGAGTTGAGTATTATCTGACTTGGGGATCCCTTACAAAACTGAACATCAGAGTTTAGGAACATTCACAGGGATTGGAGAGAAAAGCTTCCTAACTGGTAAATGTAACAATAAAAACTGGGTCATTTTGTTTAACATAAAAATGTTAACTCTAGATATAGACGTAGAGACACGGAACTTGTGTAGCTGAGGCAGGAGGATGACTCAGAGTTTAAAGCCAATCTAGGCTACCTAGTGAGTTTGAGGTCAGCCTATGCAAAATAGCAAGACTCTGTCTCACAAACCACCCCCCAACCAAAAGCCCTTCATTCAGTGTGCCATTTTATTGCATAATTTACAGAGACTGTTAGCTGAATTAGTTAATCCTCTCCCACTGAGCTTGAGAAGTCCACAGGAGGGTTGATTCAAAGAATTCCTCTTTGTGGGGTCATTCACCAAGGTACAGAGGACACGGCAACATTTTTAGGTTCAGAAAATATTTTTTGGTTTTAAGGTTAATAATGTTTATAAGATGGATAATTATTTTTTCAAAACAAATTTTAATTCACTAAAATCATCAGAAAAGTATCTAAAATACATTTTCAAGAAATGGTATTTTTTTTTCAAAATACTTAAAAAGCTTCTATTTTGTGTTTGAATGTTTTCCCTATATGTATGTCTGTGCACCATGTTCATGCTTGTGCCCATGGAGACAGAAGAGGGCACTGGATCCTCTAGAGCTGATGTTGTGTATAACTGTGAGCCATGGTGTAGGAGCTGGGAATTGCAAGAGGAGCAAGCATTTAACCACTGAGCTATCTTTGCAGCTCAAGAATATTTTTTGACTAAGAAAAAGACTCTGAGATAAACTTTTTTATTCCAATTTTCAAAGAAAAAGCGAGGCCATTGGATGCTAATTGATTTCCTCCATAACTTGGATTTTTCCAGTTGAACGTGTGTGCTGAAGTAACTGGACTTGAAGAAACTCTGACTGTTTGTGTTGAAACGAAATGCTAGTTTCCAGAAAGAGCTGAGAGGGTTGGGTTTCAGGCATGGCCTCAGTGCTGGGTCTCCCAGCACCAGGCTGGGGGTTACAAGAGTTAAGAACAAGCTTTTACAGTGTTTTCTGAGAGTTGAGAGAATTATGTCTGTTAAATATAATAAAAGAAGAGTGTGGGGCCAGGGAACAGATAAAATAAAATGTTGTTTAGGGACCGTATTGTTCATCAGAAACCCCAAATTTGTGTGTCTTTTACCTTGACTATGGTGAGTTCTTCGTCCCATTAAAGATAATTTCCACACTGAGAATAGGGTTTTAGCACCCTGAAGTGAGTTTGCAAAATGCTTATGATTGGAAGTGTTAAACTGTACAACCTTCCTTTAAGAAACAAGTATTGGGATACATTCTTCTCCACAGAAACAATGATCCTGGCAATAGTTACACAAAAAAACACATTTGCAATAGAAGGGAAGAGAATGGATAGAATAGTGCTTGTGATAGGTCATTGAGTAAAAAAAAATCTAATCCAGAAAAAAGCATCTCCTCTTATAAATTCTAATTTTTTACATCAAATACTATTTGACCCTTCTGTTTTAATTTATAGTTTAATTTTTCTCTAATAAGACAGCTCCTAAAAATCTACCAGCTTGTAGAGGAGTTAGTTGAGAAAAGTAGCCTTTAGTTTAAAGGAAAGATTTCCTGATTTCTCTGTTTAAAAGGGGGACAGAAGGACTGAAAAGATGGCTCAAAGGCTAAGAGCACTAGCTGTACTTCCAGAGGTCCTGAGTTCAATTCCCAGCAACCACATGGTGACTCACAACCATCTGTAATGCCTCTCTTGGCATCTAGGCATACATGCCAGCAGACTGCTGTATGCATAATGAGTAAATCCTTTTTTAAAAGACCTATCAAAAAAAGGGGGGAGGTGGAGGGAGGCAGAGAAGATCACAAACTATAAATCCTTAGACTTGAAGTGTTGACTGTATAATAACCTTAGAATTTTGTTTTCAGTGCCTCCCCTTACTTGTTTATATTTAATGGTTTTTGTGCAGTGAGCTCTCCACTCTCTAAGTCCTCCAAATCAGAATGAAGAATACATCCTAGGAGTAAGTGGTTTACACAGAATTTAATTTAAGACATGGGTGATGATTTTATCATTACCCAAGGATAGAATAAGTTAGTGGTGGCCTTCGTTCCTATTTACTTCTGCGGTGCAAACGACAGAGTATTGGAAATACTGTCTCTAACTTAAGCCAATACACAGTTTTAGAAAGCAATAGAAGATCAGTTCCAACCCCCCCCCAAAAAAATGCAAGACTTCAGATTTAAAGAACAGATATTTAAATTTTGAGGGTGATAGATTTTGTTTGGAATATGGAAGAATGTTACATTTTCTCAGAGTTCAAGAATTTGCATATAAACCAGACTCAAAGCACTGCAGAAGCTGGTAAATCTAGAATCTGTTTTGATGTCTCTAAAGTGACTCAGAGTCAAAGATGATTTCAAATGTGCTCAGAGGCGCTTCCATGTGTTATTCCTAATTCAAATCTCGAAATTGTTTCCAAGTTCTGATCACTTTGCCTGCTGGGAGGATGACGTGAGCCTTTTTAAAGCCCTGTTTTAATAAGCAGATGTGAAAAGCCATTTAGATAAAATTATTTAGATAAAATTACATGTGGGTTTCAGAGTCAATCAAACCCTAACCATGAGGAGTGGAGTATGGGTTATGTTAGGATGAATGTTGAAAATGCAGAGACAACTGTCACCAGGGAGGAAAGGAAGCTACACTTCCACACCACAATGTACAAAATGAGACACTCCTGCAAGGTAAACGACCTGACTGCCATGGCTGAGCAGCCATTGACTTTTCCATTGCGCCCTCTGGTGGAAAACTTCATAAACAGCAATCTCAATGGTTCTGAATTCATTTGATAAAATTTTCCGTAAAATCAAACTTCAGCTTCAGGAAAACGCATGGCAAATTTCGGTTAATCCAACTGCCAAATTTTTCCTGGAAGTGAAATATAACTGTAGGTAAACTTGGAAGAAGTGAATTATTTATAACTGAATTCTCCAGTGTTCCAGGGAAGGTATTAATTATTGACTACCTACTAGGTGCCAGACGCTACATGAGCATCACTTCATTAAATCCCATCAACTCTGAGTTCAGTCTGAGACATTTCTCCTTCATTATCCAGTTGCTTTAGCATCTCCCCAGGGTAGCTAAAACTATCTCCAGGCAGCAGACAGTTGCATAAATAGGCACTAAGTACATCTTTCTTCATCCTTCTTCAAAGAGGGGTGTGTGAAGAGCAAAATGGGCAGGACTGAGCCCCTCTTTGTTAGAATAGAGTCCCAAGATCTGGGATCCATTCCAAAGTCAGCACTGAAAGTGGAAACCAAATCCATACCCTGCACTGCTGGGCAGTAGAGACAAGAGTACATGGTGGAGAGCAGAGAGAGAGGCCAGCGACTCTCTGTGAGAAAGCCGGAGAGGAGAAAACACACTGTGGTGCATGCTTCACTGCTGTCACAGAATAACTGACAGATGCAGCTTAAGGGGGCTTGATTTTGGCTCATGGTTTAGGAAAAGATAGAGTCCATCATGGCCGGAAGGGCTGGAGGCAGGGGTGTGAGAAGTATGGTCACAGCGTGTCTGTAGTCACATGGCATAGAGGAGGCATAAAACCACAGGGGCCACCCCCAGTGACTTGCTCCTTCCAATGGGGCTGTACCTTCTAGAGAGGGTCTACAACCTTTCTGCACACAGCCACTAGTCAAAGATGCAGCGATCATACAGATGGGCCTATGAGAGGTTTTCACACCCTAACTGCAATAGACTGAGGTACCTGAGTAGTTTGGGATGAAGCTGAGTAGTCTCAGAAGGGCTGGAAGCTCACTGGAGCATTTTAACCCAGCTTTTGTGATACCCTCAGATCAATCCAAAAGGCTCACATTGGACATCTTGAGTAAAATATAAAATTTTTCACAATTAGAAGATGTCAAACAATTATAGCTGAGCTTCTGGTTTTACTTTCTGAAAGAGTATTTCTTTTTCCCCTTATTTTAATATATGCAAAAAGATGCACCTCATAGGAGAAGAATCAATACATATCAGCAATTTTCATATCTGTGATAGTTTAGCGCTTCCTATATGGGAATCCATTTAGGACTCACTCTCCACAAAGTGGTTAATACCTTGTCCTTAATTTACAATGACAAGGCAGAAGCTTACAGAGAAAGAGACCATGCGGAAGGTCAGATGGCAAAAGCGAAGAGTTGGGTCTACCCCCAGTTAACAGGTTCCACACCATGTTCATAACCAATGTATGAAGGCGTAAGTCATAAACAATCCCACACCAGTTGGGAATTAAAGGGGTATTTATTTTA
>LOEQ01005163.1:30758-42808 GCA_001685075.1 Bramus lutescens
ACTTCCCCCAGGGCAGGGAACCCTGACTGCTCTTTGGACTGGAGAGGGAGGGGAAGGCGGAATGGGGAGGGGGAGGAAAATGGGAGGAGGGGAGGAGGTGGAAAATTTTTAATATTTAAATAAATTATAATAAATAAATAAATATATAAATAAATAAATAAATAAATAAATAAAAAGATTGTGTAAAGTTTGTAGACACAGTACAAGTGCAAACTGGTTTGAGTGTGAAATAGGAAAGAAAAAACTTCTTGAGAAGAAGATAGACAGATGTCTCTTCAAGTCTCTTAGCTATGATCATGCCATAGTTTTTGGCATTTCTCTAAGAGTAAGACCCAGGAGTGGGAAGGCTGTTTGATGATTAGGAAGAGTTCCCAGCTTTGTAAACCTCAAAACAGAATCCTAAGCATAGCATTGTCAATTGGATAATTTAGACATTTATGAATTCTGCTAAGAAGGTGATATTTCATCTCAGAAACCCTAATGATAATTTATTGACTTTACAAGTGACTATGGGACAGGCATTACATTGTCTCAGATTGTCTTTGCATCCGTATACCTTATGCTGTTTCCAAAAGCATGAGTGTAGCAGTTACCAACTTTGAGTTCTTGAGTTGGATAGTTGGTCTCAGCTTCTCAGTTCTACCCTGTAATCTTACATTAGGCATGTACACAGAGGCTGTCAAAGACTTCCCAAACAGGCTGGGGACTTGGTACATAGCTACATTGGTTTAGGGTGATATGACACCAGAACTCTTCCCAGCCAATATTTGCTGTAGCAATAGCTTCCTGTTTTAATGGCCCTATTCCCTAAGTGTTGGTTTATTATATTATCTGTCACACAAATGGAGGCTGAAATATGAGAATTCTTTTTTCAATTCCATACAATGTATTTTCATTAAATTCATCACCTCCCAACTTCTCACAGATCAATCTTAACTCCCTACTCACACAACTTTGTGTGTGCATGTGTGCGTGCATATATGTATTTGTGTGTGCATGTGTGCATGCATATATGTATTTGTGTGTGCATGTATATGTACATGAGTGTATGTGTGTGAATATACATGTGTGCAACTTACCAAGCACAATTGTGCTGCCCAAATACTATTTGGTATGGAACTTTCCCTGGAGGATAGAGACAAGCACGAAGTTGTAGCACTAGCAGAGGAGATATTGAAAATCTAAGCATTCTTCACTTCTCACTCACAGAGACTTAAATTTCAGTAATTACTACCAGAAAATGCACAGTGGTTTTTTACAATTTTTAAATATAATATTTTAATTAATTATATAAGTATTCCACATAATCATGTAATACATATGGATTATATTCATTCCCCTATTCCTCTTCATAACTCATCTAGAATCCACCCTCTATGTCTTCTCCCAATTTTATGTCCTCTTTGTCAATATATCTTTTAAGGTAGATAGATAGACAGACAGCCATCCCACATTGTCCAATATGTGATTCTTACATACTTACAAGTATGGGGTCATCCATACTCATGACTGGAACCACTCCCTTAAAGAAAACTGACTCTTCCTTAGGAACCATCAATTGTCAATAGCTCCTCAGCTAAGTGTTAGGACTTGTCAGCTCTTCCAGACTCCATGCTGGAATGTCAACTGACTTGATCTGCAGTAAATCAAGCACAACTTCTGTGAGTTTCTGAGTGTGGAAGTCCTGTCGTGTCCAAAAGACACTGCCTCACTCTGGTTCTCCATGACCTCTGGCTACTTTAGTCTTTCTTCACCCCACTTCTATGACGGTCCCTGAGCCTTGGGGGTAAGGAGTGTGATCCACATATCTCATTTACAGCTGAGCATTCCACAGACCCCTTTTTGCATTCAGACTAGTTGTAAGTCTCTGCATTAACCACTGTCCTCTGCCCCCCCCAAAAAAGTTTCTCTGATGAGAACTAAGAGCTATATAGGTATAGAAATAAATATTTAGAAGTCAGTTTGATATTATATCCATTTAGTTAATATAATAGTACTAAGTTTAATGACTTTTCTCCTTCAGCATCGTACACAGTACTTTCTCATACTGTGAGAGCTAGCCATCAGAGAAAGAGCTTTCAAGTCAGTAGTTTTTATTATTTTTATATATTTATATAAAATACTTTTATTTCTAATGCCATCTGACAGAAGTATGTGGTGTCTTCAACAATAGGTTCTTACTATCAAATCCTGGTGGGCAACCAAGGATCAAGGCAAAGGCCTATATTGTTTGGAAAGTCTCCAGGACACCTCTGACAGCTTGAAGGAAAGTGTCTGTTCCTGGCATTGGGCTATTTGTTAAGTAAGCTATGGCTTTTGAAGGATTTTTAGTATCTTTTATTTATCCTTTGACAGTTTCACACATGCAAACAATGTATCTCGACCATATTCACCTCCAAATTCCTCCTCCTCACCCTTAAATACACCACTAACACATGACCCTCTGTGGGTGGTTTGAATGATAATGACCCTATAATACTTAATGATTGAATACTTTGTCTCTAATTGCGGAACTGTTTGGGAAGGATTAGAGATATGGCCTTGTTAGAGGAGGTCACTGGAGGCAGGCTTTCAAACTCATGCAATTCCCAGTTAGCTCTCTCTGCCTCATGCTTAAGGATCAACATGTAAGTCCACAGCTACTGCTCCAGAACCACACATGCCCACCTGCTGCCATGCTCCCTGCCATGATGGTCATGAACTCTAACTGACCTTCTGAAACTGTGAGTTCCAAATAACCCCTTTATTTTGTAAGTTTCCTTGGTCAAAGGTATCTTATCATGGCAATAGAAAAGTCACTGAGCCACCCTCCAATCTTCATTTTCTTTCCTTTTTTCTTTTCTTTCTTGTTCTTTGTAACCCACTGAGTACAGTTAATTCTGCCTGCTGAAATACTGAAAATTTGGTAGCTTGATATTGTGGAAGTCTTATGCAGGTGTGAGTTCATAGTCGTAACATCTCCAAAAACCGGCATTTCACAGCCTTCCCCTCCTTCCTCTGGCTCCTATATTTATCCTATTACCTTTCTAGCTGAACCTTAGACGTGCTGATACAGTTGTTTCACCCATGGATAAGCAATATTCTCAGCACATTGACCAATAATGAGTTACTGTATTAACCATACCTCTATTGTAAAAGAAAGTTATCTTGCCAAAGTTACCAAGGCACAAATATGGAGGTAAAAACATAAATATATAGAAATTAATTTGACAATCTACTTAGCAAAACAATAGTAGCCTGCCCCCCACCACAGCCTATGACCACTTAGCCGTTGGCTTTTGACCAAGTTTACAGTACAAAGTATGACTTCTCTCTGTGGGGTGGACCTCAAATCCAATCAGAAAACAATTGACAACCCTATAACAGTCATGCTACTATTGCACCAGTAGGCACATCTTCTCTGGCATGTTAGTATGATAGCATTCAGGAAATGCCATTTCCCTGAGCACCCCACATAGCACCTTTGGCATTATGAAAGTATGTTATAACTACAACAATAATATCTTACCATCTAAGTCTAGTAGAAAACCAAGAGAAATGGCAACAGCCTATATTTTGCAGGGATGTCTCTGTGTCCTCTCTGTCCAAGAGGGAAGTATCCCACACTTAACACTGTGATTCCATGTCTTCTGGAGGAAGCATTGTCTATCCATGCATGGTACCTGTGTTAAAGTTACTTATTCTTCTTATATATACTTTAATTAGTGTCACAATTTTATTCTGGAATGTTAATAAAATACAAAAAGAAATTTAGAGGAGAAGAGGAATTACTTCACTTGCTGTTTTAGATTACAGTCTGTCCTATCAGGATAGTCACAGTAGCAGGATATTGAAGCAGCTAGCCATTTCCACAATGGAGAGCAGAGAGAAATTAGTACATTCATGTTTAGTATCAACCTATCATTCTCTATTCTTATGTAATCCAAAGCTCTAAGCCAGGGAATGGTGCTGCTCACAATGAGTTGAGACTTCATCCATCAAGTATGTATAATGAAAACAAGTCCCCACAAACATGCAGACAGGTCAGCACGATCTACACAATCTCTCACTTAGAGTCTTTTCCTAGGTTATTAGGTATTTAGAAAAATAACATTTTGAGCTATCACAACACCAGTCCTAGTTAATCTGACACACAAACATATTGCTTTTAAACCATAACCTTCCATCCCTTATCCCCAGTGTCTCATGTTGCTTTTTCTATAATAGAAAACACAGTCCAGTTCAAAAGTACCCCCAAGAATTTAAAAATCTCAACACTTTGAAAGCCCAAAGTCTATTTCTGTAAACTTCTGTAGTTTAATAGTTTTGTTTTGTAAAACTGTGTGTGCCTGTGTTTGCACCATATGTTTGTAATTGCCATGTCCTCTTGATGGATTGTTACCTTAATCAATATGAAGTGACCATCTTTATCATTGCTCAACAGTTTTGTAGTTTGTTTAGTCAAATATTTCACAGCGGCATCTGCTTACTTAATATATCCATTTGAAAGGAATACCTTTCTCCATCCTTACACTGTAAGGTAGTCTCTGTCTTTTAGGGTGGGTGAATATCTTGGAGGCAAAAATAATGTATGTTTCCTGATTTTGCACCAAGTCTACTTGTCTGTGGTTTTTTATTAGTGGACTGAGACCGTTAATATTCAGAGATATTTCTGAAAGTTGTGTATGGATCTGTAATTCTGAAAATTTGAAATCTGAAAATTTCCTTCCAGGGTTTTCTGTAGCTGTCCCAGTGTTACTAAATTCTGTTAGCCGTTTTTTATCATGGAATATTTTGTTTTTCCTTTAGTTATGACATGCAGCTCTGCTGGGTATAGTGGTATGGGTTGTTAGTTGTTGTCTTTTGAAACTTGAAATATATCTGCTCCGACCCTCCTGGCTTTTAAAGTTGCTGTTGGACGACCTGTTGTTATTCTGATGACTCTGCTTTTATACAAGACAATTCTTCAGTATGCTTTTGTTGTGTTGTACATTTAGCAATTTACTTACAATATGACAAGAGGAGGTTCTTTTCTGGTCTTACCTGTTTAGAATCCTAAATGCCTCCTAGATCTAGATTGGCATTTCTTTTCCCACCTCTGAGGTTTCCACCTTTATTCTTCTAAAAATGTTGACTGAGCCTTTGGAACTATATTCTTTGTCAGTTCCTACAAACTCCCAGTTTGCTCCTTTTGGAGTGTCTCTATATCTTGGAGTCCCCACTAGTAGTTTTCTTTGTCTTTCTTGGATGAATCTAGTTCTTCTGCCTTGTCTTGAAATCCACATTGTTGGCTCTCCATGATCCATTCTATTGATGACACTTTGCACAGAGTCTTTTGTTCAACAACTGTGTTTTAATTTCTAGTATTTCAGATTGACTTTCTTCAGCATTAATCTTCCTTAATTGAATTCCTCTTTCAAATATTGCATCACCTTCTTTATTGCATTGATGGGTTTGTGTTCTTTACAGGAGTTTAATTTCTGCTTTGATTTATTTCAACATATTTATTACTGAGTTCTGTCTGGGATTTCATCTGACTTTCACTTTCTGCCATTACTGTAGAATTACTGGTTTTTTTGAGAAGTTATACTATCTTGATTTTCACTTTTCTTATGTCATTATGATGAGATTTACATATTGTATGTTGGTTTTTGATTTGTTTATGCCTTTTAAACAGTTAAGTCCTTTTAGTTGAGGTATTATCAATTTTCATGTAAGACTTAGATGTAGTAGACCTAAGTATATATTTCAGAAAATAGCTCAACAATCTTAGAATGAAGGATACTTGCTATAATTTCTATAGTAATTCTTGAGTATGATTGTACCTATAAGCACAACCTCTTTTTAATGTTTCCACTATACAAATATCATACTTGCCAATTAAAAAAATGCCACCTTTGACAGCAATAACCAATAGGTATAAACAATCATGATTATTATATTATTATACACTCAGATCTTAAATAATAAAATTAGGAGTAAGAGAGAAATGTGGCAGATAAGAATAAAGATTTAGTATTAGATCAACTTTGAAAAGAAAAACAGAGACTATTAAAATAACTAGGAGAAAAAAGCTGTGTTATGTTAGGCTTACCATATTTTAAAGATTTTTTTTAAACTGTATGAGTTTATAATTAAAAGTTACAAAGTAGAGGTTAAGGATGAAAAGAAGAAACTGCACAGGAAGATGAGATGAGGTATATGAGATGTGAGTTAAGAACACGGCAAGAATGTCTTACAGTTATCCGGGTGAAGAAACATGAACAGTCTAAACCTAACTGAGCAATAGACAAATGAAAGCAAAACCACCATGATATGTGTGTGCAAGAGCTGAAATTCCACAATAGATAGGAAATAAAAGAACATTTAAGAAATGAATTATTTCATTTGCTGTGTTGAGTTAATAGGTGACACTCTCAGATCCCTCTGGCTCCAGCAGGCTCCATGAAGTGCTATGTGGAAGAGGCTTGAGGAGGCAAAATAAGCTCTGACATGAGGAAGGTATATTGTAAGTCTTTCCTGACAGTTTCTTTAAATCTCTGAGCTCCATGGTGGCCGCTTTTGGACCTGCAGGGGAATGAGGAGCAGAAAGCGCTGAGTTTTAAATATGTGACTCTTCCCTTCCAGTTTCTTTTCTTTCATCATTACGTAAATTTCATTCTTTATCCTTCCTCACCATTTTCCTTTCCCACCTCCCTATGGTTTCCTGGGAGTCTAAGGCAAAATGAAAATGACTTCTAACTGGCCACTCAACACTTGTTCTGTTAGCTGAAATAGGCTTTCTCATTTATTATATGGAACCAAATTTTTCCACTTAACTTATCACAGGATTATTCTGTTATCTTTTAAAATAGAAATGTCAAAAATTATAAAGAATTATATTAATTATAGTAAGGCTCATACACAGATGAAGCAAAATGCAGATTATTTTTGAGATTTATTTCATATCATGCTATACTATTCTTGGGTGTTTAACCCATTAGACACATAATTATTCATATAAAGCAAAGAGAGAGTTACTTGATAAATTAACTGGGGCCATGTACCAACTAATTAACTTATAGTGCTGTTTGTTAACATCCAAGAAATGTAAACTCATGTTCCCAAGATTAAGAAAGATCTAGCTTTTCACACTGTAAAGATCTTCAAAATACAGAATATAACAAGTGATCATGGGTTACCTAACCAGAACTGATACATTTGCAACACAACCCCTACCTGTTAGGCTCAGAGAAAATCATGAAAAAGGTGGCAGAAAGTTTGTAAGAGCTAAAGGACCAGGACGCCTGCTATGAGACAGTGTCTTATAGACACAACGGGGAAGCTACACACACACACACAACCTCAACAATATGGCTGCCAAAACAAGAGCTATATAATGAGAACAAAAGTCGGCATGACAAAGTAGATGGGAGAAATTTCACAAGGCCACACCCCTAGATGAAGAGCTACAGTCAATCAAGACTACTGAGAAAAAAAGACTCAGTCTTCTCTAGGGATGAGACTATCATAGGCTATCCAACCTCAAGACCCTGGACACATGTCCATATGAGCAACAAAAAGTGAAAGCAATGGGAATATATATACATATATGTGTATGCACATATGTATGTGCCTGTGTATTTATGTTATATATATATTAATTATATATGAAACAATAATAATTAAAGAATGAGAGCCCATGAATTTGAGAGGAGATTAGGGGTCATGGGAGGAGTTGGAGTGAACAGAGGGAGGGAATGAAAGCAATGTAAATACAGTAATTGTGGTTAAAATCTCAAAAAACATTTAAAAATTTAGGTAAAAAACCTACAGGATAGGTAAAGCTATTGATTGAATTTGAATACATTGATTAAAGTAAGTTTTCTTCAGAATAATAATATTGTTTTCAGCCTTGCAAAAACATAGAAAGATAAAACAAATTTCCCTTTAGAGACAGTGATTGAGATATCCCAGGAGAATCTCAGTGACTGAGTTGAGGAAGTAGTTCAAGGAGATGACTGCTCACAGGTGTTTATAGGGAATGTGTGTGTTAAGTTACTCAAAGTTCAAAGCAGCTATAGGAAAGGAAGTGTGGATCCTTCCATCTTACATCCCTTAGCTTGGATGTATGTTTATTATCATTGATCGAAACAATGATCTGGAGCTTTTGTAGATGTCACTTGCAGATTTGACTTTGATGTGACTCCCCTGAAAATTTAAAGCTTAGATTCTAACTTGACAACAAACTACTGGCCAGCACTGATGCTTATGTGCTGAACTCTTGTGTACAGTTCACACCATCTTAGTGGGAAGGAATTTGAAGCAGCTGACTGTGTCCATTCTTCAGTCACAAGGCCTTGACTAGAATCTTGGTGCTACTACTTGCCCACAATTTTGAAAAGAGAGAAGACACTAACAACATCCCCATGCAGCTGTGTGCTTAAAATGACCTGGTTGTTCATTAGAATCAATAGCACTACTGTTGAACACACAGATGTAGCTCACAAAGTGTACAAGACTAAAAATGTGAATATGTTTTAACCCACTGCTACTGTTGATGATTTCATCTCTGTTACTTAAAAAGAGATAAAATAATTAATTTTGGTTTTGTGTAATTGTCCAACCTGTTCAATCTAGCCCTTGTAAAAATAAAATACTCGGTATTTTTTATAAATGTCTGTTGATTTTTCAGATAAGGAAAGACATAGCTGAGTGCATTTGCTGAATGCCTATAGTTGATAAAGAATGAGGATATTGTGATGAACTTCAGGAATTGTCTCCCTAGATTTACTGAAAAACTATCAACCACTATATATATGTGTGTGTGTATATGTGATATATATATATTACATATATACAATTTCCATTATCCTGGGGACATGTAAAAAGTCACGCAAAGCTATTTTACCTCTCTTGAAAGTATTACATTGGTGAGTTATTTAATTTGAACTGTCTGGAAGACTTCAATTACAGATTTTTTTTATTGTAAATGTGTCTGACTCCACTATTGAATTAGTGAAGCAGTCATCATCATTGCTTTGTCAAAACTTTTAACTGTTAGAAGGACTTATGAAAACTTTCAGATCTGAAATGGTCTAGCTTCAGAATTGTGTCTGCTCTGATGTGACCTGGCATGTGCAGAAGGATTTGCAGCACTCAGAGGAAGCTCAGGTAGCACTACAGCTTTGTGCCCACTCCACACTCGTCACCAGCTCTAGCATTCTGGCAGAACACTGGTCAGTGGTGCATATGAGCCAAATGGTGCATAAAGCCTAATCACTACTTATTTCTAAGGAATGCGGTGTGATGATGGGTGGTCATGATTAATACCTGAGGAATAGGGCAGTGACCCAGGGCCTATATTTGACCCCATCCTTTTCTTCTCTTGTTCAGTCTGCAAACAACCATTCTAATCCTCCTGCTACCTTACATCTTGGAAAGTCATTTTCAGTATCAGTATTGCATCTCCCACATTTGCTTTGCATTTAGTTTAAGTCTTTGTAACATGTTAGCTTACATTGTTTCTGACAGGAGTTGGCCTTGATTCTGAGAATATAAAAAGCAGAGATTATGTCTTATGTTTTACATATATATAATGTTTATATCATATATAACAAGACTCAAATATTATATATATAAAATATTTGAGTCTTGTTATATTTTTATCTCCCTAACCTAGGATACTGACTGAGGCTATGTCTCTTGAACAAACAAACAAATAAATAGTTTAAAAAGTCAGATCCTGGAAAAATTACTTATATGTGGCTTTAATTGTATTTCTGATCCCTATGTTGGAATGTGGTATTTATAAGGTTCAAGAAGTTTTGACAAATATGGATGACTTAGACCAACATGTATATTGGGTTCTTGGTATGGAAGGTCCTTCTGTATATGGGTTGCTTGGTTAATGAATAAAGAAGCTGTCTTGGCCTGTGGTAGGGCAGAGTAGAGCTAGGCAGGGAAAACTAAACAGAATGCTGGAAGAAAGAAGGCAGAGTTGTGAGAAGACATGTAGCCACTACTGGTGACAGACTCGTTGGAACCTTGCCAGTAAGCCACAGTCATATTGCAATACACAGATGAATTGAAATGGGTTAATCCAAGATCTAAGAGTTATGCATAAGCTAATAGGCCAAGCAGTGACTTAATTAATACAGTTTCGGGGTGATTATTTCGGGTCTTGGAAGCTGGAAACAAGCAAGCAGCCTTTTACAACAGGTTCTTTGTATCAGTTAATGAATTTAAAGATAACCCCAGAGAACACTAAAATGTGGTGATGTCACATTAAGGATAGAAAACAAAATCACTTCCTCTTGGACTTATTTAACTAAGAGTAAACCCAAATATGAATTCTCCACATCTGTGTGTGTGTGTGTGTGTGTGTGTGTGTCTTCCATTGCCTACAGTTTGTGGATACTGGTCTGTCTGCTGTGTATGTCTGTTTGATGTCTGTGAGTTATGTCTCTTTCTGTGTCTGTCTCTAATAAGGGGACTTGCTCTGTATTTATTGAGCAGCAGAGAAAACATAGCATGAGAAAGGAATGAGGGACTAGTTACAGAAATCTTGTAACAGTTTTACAAGAAAAGAAGCCTCTTCACTGAACCCAATAGACACTGAATAGAACTCAGTACCACAAACACACATATGAACCTGCATCCACATGTTGCTTCCGACATTTATGGAAGATATTTGTTTAAGGTTGCTTCAAACCTATTAGCTCTTTTCAGCAAATAATTATAAAGTACATAGGCACGTTCTGGGTCAGAGGTATGGAAGAGTACAAAACTTAAGGTTAAAGCTATGCATTCATTTAGGTTATAAAAATGGATGCATGGGAAATCTAAGACATAGTGAGATTGGTGGCAGTGTTCTCTTAAAGGTAAGTTAAACAAGCAGGCTGGTACATGGTAGAACTGATCACAGTCTTAATAATCTCAAAACGAAGTATTAATTTGATGGGAAAGTCTGGAAAAATTCATTCTCTTTGAAGGCAAGAGTTATTTTCAGAAAACGTAGCACCGTAGTTCACAAAGCATAAAAGCTATCAAAAGGGAGTTAAAGAACAGTGAAACATACAAAAAGGTCTCTCTGGGCCACTTAATGGCAAACAGGGCAAATTTGTGTCAAACTAAAATTCCTCAGGATAAAACTAACAACTATCCAATGATGTGGTAGTGTATATCTGGAAGCCTTTAAAGATTAAGCAGCAGTTCATACATAAGTAATCAAGCAGGGTCAATAAAAATGATTAAGCTTGACCTAGATGTGGACCATTATCTCCCTACAGTTTATGATGCAGAGTACACTGGGAATGGAGATGGTTTTCGCAGTCCCAGGTCTTTTCAGTACCCAGATGTAGCTGATGGCGAGATGCAGGCCATAGTGTTGACCCAAATCCTGGCAGAACCAGGGAGTGGGATCTAATGGCAGGCAGGCAAGAGTGTGGCCTTGCTCCTACTCAGGCTGACACAGGCTAAGCAATAAAAGCTAGTCCTCCCAAGACTTTCAGTAGTAAATCGGTGCATGCTGTACTCCAGCCACAGCCTAGGTTCAGGTCCTGAGATGAAAAAGGGGCATCAGTGTGAAGAAATTAATTGTCTGACACCCAGATGAGTGGCTGGCCCCAAACAGCTCCAGTCGTCTTTATTCATACATTAGAAACAAGCATGTTTTTCCATACTAACAAACAAGTTCTCATCCTCCAATGCTAACCTCCAGCAAAAACAAATATGCCAATATGTTTTCTCCCAACTTTTACATCAAAACATCTTTAAACCAAACCAACACTTATTAGCTTGGCCAAATATCAAGTCAGGAACATCCTGTCTTTATAAAACTAAAGGTGATAAACATAGGTACACATTTCCAAGAAAAACAATCCTGTACAAAATATATTTACAGAAATAGGAGTGATCTGCCTCCAGTCCTGTCAGCACTGAATTAGAATAGCTCCCAGGGTCTGAAATGACAGCTGGCATCCCCGGACAAGAAATCTGAGAAGCGTCAGCTCCCAAAAAAATTCTAGGGGAAGATATTCGAAAGAAAGAAAGAAAGAAAGAAAGAAAGAAAGAAAGAAAGAAAGAAAGAA
>LOEQ01005163.1:42821-62852 GCA_001685075.1 Bramus lutescens
AGAAAGAAAGAAAGAAAGAAAGAAAGAAAGAAAGAAAGAAAGAAAGAGTGAGTTCCAGAAATGATCATATCTGCCCCATGCATGATTGACAAAATGACACTAAATACACTTTTAACTAAACAATTGATAGAGGTGACGAGATCCTTTATATTTCATTTGGCCTTTCTAAAGTGTGTAGCAAAAGTCTTTCTTTTTTCCTGCATTTAGCCTCTCAAAACTAACTTGTGATTACTTGGAATGGGTGACCATGGGCCTTCAGACATACTGCCCATTTTCTGTAAAAAGATTTTGTTACATAATGTTGATCCTTAACTGTCCTCTGACTTATCCAAGCATCTTGAAGACAGCATAGAGAGCAGATGAAGAGCATAAAGTACGATGCCCTGTGTGAGTGGGAGAATATCCCTGGGAACTAGAAGATTGGTGAACAAAATTAGCAGTAAAAGGGTTGGCCTGAACTAGCAGACATTCTTCAGTTGACAGGGTCCTCAGAAAGAATGAACCAGGAGATCAGAAGATGAGAAGATAGAAAATTTGGGGATTGGGAGGTCCTGCACAAGCTGTGTCTTGTGTCAAGTAAACTTAAGAAGTACAGTAGCTTATGCATGAGAAAGGCCAGTGTCCCAGGAAAGAAAACCTTAACTCATTTCATGTCCCACCACCACCTCAGGCCAGACCTTGCCAAATATGCCCCTGGGAAAAGACACAGAACTGAATTCTCTTTGTCTTTTCATCAAGCCTCTGAGAAAACAGATCAGCCAGGTTCTCAAGACAAGGCTATGTTACCTTCCTGTGAGCTTTTGACCACATGAGGCTCAACAAACCATACAGTTTATTGTCACTGTTATTGATTGCATAGCAAAATTAAATAATAACTTCCTTTTGCTGAAGATGCCACTCACATTGGCTTCAGGATATGGGGGGGGGGAATCAAGTTAAGACTTAACCAGCCCTCCCTGAAGTCTGGTTTTCATAATGCTGGAAGATACCATGCAGGCTGCCAGAAGAGGATTGTCACCAACATTTCTGCTCAGCCATAGATTCTGCATGTTATAGTGCCAACATTCCAGGCAAGACACAGCCACTTGAGCAGGAGTGGCATGACTATTATGGGTGCAGGTAATTGCTTTTCTGCTAGATTTAAGACTTATATTACATGAAGAAATTCATGTCTAATACTATAAGACAGAGCAATAATCTGTGAATAGGGAAATCATAGGCCTCAGTAAGCAAACAACTGGCATTGTTATGTTGACTTAATGTGCTGAGCTTATCAAACTTTCTTCTAAACATTCGTGTTTATGCCCATAAATTGTTGTTGCCATTAGCTTAAGTCAGACATAGAAATAAACTTCTTGCAAAGGACAGTTTACCTTAGAGATTCATAAGTAGAGCTGACCCTCCTGGGAATAGGTGACAGTTGCTAAGATACAGTGGCCCAATTATTAGTCATAGATAGACACCTATTTCGCCAAGGTACAGGGAACATTGCAGAAGAGATGACAAAAAGAATGTAAAAAGCAACTGGAGAAATGATGACTCATGAGTAAAAGGTGTTAGCTGCTCTTTCTGAATACAGAAGTTCAGTTCCTAACACCCATGTCAGGCACTCACAGCTGCCAGTAACTCCATCTCCAGGGAACACCTTCTTCTAGCCTCTGAGCATGCACAGATACACATGCTCACACATATACTAATGAAAATAAAAATGAATCCCTTGAAAAAGTTTGTGTTTTCATATATTTCTACAAGGGGCACGTTTGTTTTTTTTCATTAAAGACCTCTATTATATTCATAAAGGTTGTTTTCTTGTTCTTCAGCTATGTTGCAAGATTTGAGGTCTGTTTTGGAAGAGTTACTGTGTTGTAGTGGACAAGTTGTCCTGGCTGCTATAAATTGTGTTTTTATGCTGGTTTCTATGCATCTGGATTTGGGAAGATTGTAATTCTAGGTACTCACACCTTTTGTGGTCATTGCTGGGTGGGAGTTTCGTCCCTTGGTTTCTGCTTCGAATTTGGTTCTTAGGAGAGTAAGGTGGCTGTGTGTTGCCTGTTAAGAAATTCTTCTGATATCTTGATAGGTGTGTTCACTGAGTGTCTTTGTTGTGGTTTCTATTGCTGTTTCTAGTCATAGTTTCCAAAGCACCATGACCATAGCAACTCTTATAAAGAAAAACATTTAATTAGGGTGGCTTACAGTTAAGAAGTTCAGTCCCATTATTGTAATGGTGAGCATTGCATCATGCAGGCAGATGTGGTGCTGGCTGTATCTTGATCAGAAAGCAACAGGAAGTGGACTAGATCACTAGGAGTGACTTGAGCATATGTCAAACCTCAAAGACTGCCTTCTTCCTACAACAAGGCAATACCTACTCCAACAAAACCACACCTCCTAAGAGTATCACTCCCTTTGGGAGCCATTTTCTTCCAAACCACCACACTGGAGGACCCAGATAAATGTGTTTCTATGTATTGGTAACTGATATTTGATAATAGTGATGGTCTAGGAAGAAAGTACTGAGAGGATTCACATGAGGGAGAAAAGAAATGTGTCCCACCAATATCTATTTAGTCCCTGGGAATAGGGGCAGAGAGTGAGAAGAGATGGTCTGCTACAAAACTGGGCATGAGACTTGAGGATTGGCCTTAGAGAAAAGGAGGGTGAAGTGAAGATCTATAGTTAGCTGTAGACAGACATTGCGCTTTTGTTTTCTGGCTGAATAATCACACAGAAACTATATTAATTCCAACACTGTTTAGCTGATGACTAAGGTGGATTTCTAGCTAGATCTTGCATCTTAAATTAACCCATTTTTATTAATCTATGTATCATCATAAGGCTGTGGCCCACCAGTAAGATTCTGACGTCTTCCTCCTTCAGCAGCTACACGGCGTCTCTTTGACTCTGCTTTCTTCCTCCCTATATTCAGTTTAGTTTTCCTGCCTAGCTCTATTCTGTTCTGCCATAATTCAAAGCAGCTTCTTTATTAACAAGTGGTAATAAAAAAACATATTCACAGCATACAAAGGGAAATCACACATAATTTTCCCTTTTCTGTCTAAACAAAAAGGAAGGTTTTAACTTGATTGTAACAAAATTGCATATAACAAAACAGCTATCAAAGAAGAATAATAAATACAATATTTAGTCTATTTGCATCTGGCAAAATTTAAAAAAATTCTATCATCTATTTTATCTTTGTGGGTCTAAAGTTTCATATCTAAGTAAGGAAAACTATAGCCATAACTGTCTGTCTTAACCTCTGTCAAAGACCCAAGAAGGAGACAATATTACCTAAGTAAGTAGGAAATGCACTGTAAGCAACTTGTAAAACTCTAGAATTGACAGAGATGTCTTGCTAAATGGACAGTCACCCAAAGTTCAGCTGTAACATTTAGGTGTCCATCTTTAGCCTACAAGAATTTAGTATCTGGCAGACTTTTCCATGAAGTGGGGAATTTGAAACACTGTTTCACTTATATTGGCAGTCCCTTTCTTCTGTGTCCTTCAGTATGCCTGGGAGACATTTTCATGAAGCAGGAACCTTTAAGAACTGTCTCACCTTCTTTAATCAAGTTCAACAGTTATTTTCCTGTGAGCCCTGCATGTCTAGTTCATATAGCATACCATCAAGCATTCCAGAAAAGAGCAGTTTCTTGCCCAAATGGCTAACAAACTCCATAAGGAGCCTCTTCAATGCCCATAATCTTCTTGAAGTAGATTGGTGCTGCCAGAAACAGACATGTCTCACTGTTGAGAAAAGTCTAAGTTCTTAAAACATTTTAAATGCCATATTCTGTTAGCCTTTGAAAGGATTGAAGAATACCTATCCATCTGAAATATATCTCTGTACATCTAGAAAACCTAACCAGCATGACTACAGGTATGATTATTATAAATGACTATCTATTAATCTATAATTTTATTATATATTACATTTTTAAATGAGATTATAAACATAATACCTTAAACAAGAGTAGAAATATACATATAACAAAATTGACCNTTGAAGAATACCTATCCATCTGAAATATATCTCTGTACATCTAGAAAACCTAACCAGCATGACTACAGGTATGATTATTATAAATGACTATCTATTAATCTATAATTTTATTATATATTACATTTTTAAATGAGATTATAAACATAATACCTTAAACAAGAGTAGAAATATACATATAACAAAATTGACCTTAAATTTGCATCAAAAAACCAAGACCCATATCAATGCAAAGTACTCATCTCTATATTATATCCCCTTTATTTTTTTGAAATTGGCTATGACCATCAAACATTTATAACCAATCCTTTTAAAATGAAAATAAACATTTATAAGCATTTACTTTGGGAATTTGAGTGTTGTTTTCTTCAAACTGCTTCCTGCTGCTAGTTGGCCAAAGTAGTTTTAGGGTTCACAGAGACATTTTAGGGGGTTTTGTTCCGTCAAACCACATTAGCCTGAAAGAAATTCACAGGTTCTCATCTTCTGTGAAAACAAAAGCAGAACTTCTTTTTCAAAGTAACATATCCTTAGACTCAAATTTTGAAGTCAAGATACTGATATGGGATTCCCCTCTGTATGCTGTGAATAAAGAAACTGTCTTAGGCCTGTGCAGGGCAGAATATAGGTAGGCAGGGAAAACTAAACTGAATGCTGGGAGGAAGAAGGCAGAGTCAGGAGAAGCCATGTAACCCCACTGGAGACAGATGCTGGAACTTTACCTAGTAAGCCACAGCCACGTGGTGATACACAGATTAATAGAAATGGGTTAAATTAAGATATAAGAGTTAGCCAATAAGAAGGTGGAGCTAATGGGCCAAACAGTGATTTAATTAATACAATTTCTGTGTGGTTATTTTTGGAGTCTGGGCAGCCAGGAAACAAACAAGCAGACTCCTACATCAAGATACCTTCAAAATATATATGTTGTTTGCCATGAAGTGGTGGCACATGCCTTTAATGCAAGTACTTGGGAGGCAAGGCAGGCAGATCTCTGTGAGTTTGAGACCAGTCTGGTCTACAAAGTGATTTCCAGGACAGGCATCAAAGCTAAACAGAGAAACCCTGTCTCTAAAACCCAAAAGTATATATGTAAAATATAAAAACCAAATAATATATGTGCATGTGTGTGTGTATGTGTGTGTGTGTATACATATGTGTGTGTTGGTTTAGCTTAGCAGACCCCAGAATCAAATATCTCTCTGCAAGCAAAAAAAAAAGATTCAAAGAAAACACAATAATATATATATATAATCAAGACTCTCTATGTATAGTCCACTTTTACATGGCTTATTTTTAACTCTCTTTATTAATTTTACTGTCTCTTTAAAGACTTTGTTTTATTTTTTAATACTGTTTACTTATTTTAGAGCTGTCTATACTTTTTTCCTCTTTCTTAAGCCTACCTACATTTGCTAAGCATACTGTGTGTTTAGAGGTCTTTTATGTCTGAATCTGTCCTATTGTATATCTGAAATCCTTTACTGATGAGGAGCATTTTAAAATGGTAAGCAGTGTGGTCTCTGAAGCCCTGGCTCTCTTGGCCTTTCAATATGGTAGAGATACATTTACAAACAGCTCTGGGCCTGCTGGGTGGAAGCAGTGCTCATATCTCAACTCTGAAAAGCACTGTGCAGCACCTAAACATTTTTTGTCAGAGTGAAAGGTAAAACTGCCATTCAGCATGTTGTTCAGTCTGCAAATATCTCTGTGTATGGCAGCAGGGATCTACCATGCCTTTCTGGCTCTGTATACCTAGGAGACCCAATCCTGCCGCTTTCCCAGGCTGGGAGTGCTGAGCCACAGAGCCATTTTCTCAGCTATGTTCCTCCTGACATTGAGCAGGCATACAAGCACTCAGACTAAAGTGGGTATCAGGCCATACAGGTTAGTCCCAAATGCTTAGGTGCCATTTTGTAAAAGGAGACTGTGCGTTTATTTTCCAGCTGTCCAGACCTGAATAATCACACAGAAACTAGATTAATTCCAACACTGGTTGGCTGATGGCTCAGGCATATTTCTAGCTAGCTCTTACATCTTAAATTAACTCATTGCTATTAATCTGTGTATCACCATAAGGCTGTGGGCTACCAGTAAGTTTCCAACGTCTTCCTCTTCCAGTGGCTACATGGCATCTCTTTGACTCCACCTTTTTTCCCCTGCATTCAATTTAGTTTCCCCACCTATGTTGTTGGGGTTTCCTGTCCTGCCTGGTTCCCATAGTTATTCAGTCCCAAAGAAATCACACAGAGGTCTACATTAGTTACAAACTGATTGTCCCATTAGCTCAGAATTACTATTAACTCGTATAACTTATATTAGCCAATTATTCTTGTCTATATTAGCCTCATGGCTCAGTACCTTTTTCAGTGAGGCAGTCACATCTTGCTTCTTCTGTGACAGGGTTACAACTATAGAGGAATGGGCTTCCTTCTTCCCAGAATTCTTCTGTTCTCATTGACCCACCACTACTTACTGTCTGGTTGTCCCATCTATACTTCCTGCCTGGCTACTGGCCAATCAGCATTTNNNNCCTGGCTACTGGCCAATCAGCATTTATTTAAAATATAATTGACAGAATATAGATCATTATCCCACACCACACCTATCTCTATTGTGCCCTGCCATAGGTCAAAACAGCTTCTTTATTAACCAATGGTAATAAAACATATTCACAGCATACAGAGGGAAGTCTCATATGAGTTAAACTACCTGCATCCCTGGATAGATTTGACTGCAGGTTCCCAGGGAGTGTCTGCTGGAGTTGGTATTTGAGACAAAGCAATGATTCAGGGAAGGAAGGTAGGAAGTGATTATCTGTGTGATATACTGGAAATAAGAGCATGGGGAAAAGTAGGCCTCAGCAGGTGTTGTGCTATGAAGCTAGGGAAGAGTCCAGGACATTGGATTTGGAGGAGAGGAGATAGAGGTGAGGAACTGCAGTTAGTCTACCTATTTCTCTGACTAGAGCGGCCTACATGTACCCAGGGAGTACCTTCTCAAAATGGGAGCTGCTTCCCTGGGCAGAATCTAATTTTAACTCTTTTATTGTGACTAACCCCATGATAAATATGTGAATGCAGGTATCATTATTTTAGTCTTATTTGATTTCCACATACCTAGCTATTAATTTAATAGGTGATTAAACCAAAATATATAAATAACCGAAAAACTAAACATTGAAGGAACAAATAAATCATTCAGTCAGTGAGTATATGAAATGAATAGGCATGTTACCAAAAGTACCAATTGTCAACAAAAATATTCAACATTTTTGCCAGCATGGAAATGCAAAGCAAAACTATGTTGAAATTTTGTTTTTGTCCCATTCAGAACAGTTATAATCAAGAGAACAAAAAAATGATATGGGTGGATGTAGCGAAAAAAGCAAATCTAATATCATAGGACAAGACAATGTGGAGGTTCTTCCATCTTGTATTCTTGCTAAGGCCATTTAAATTTTAACTAGAATTTAATTTCCTTCATGGGAAGACTTGTGGAAATTTACCCAACTCTATTCTAAGACCCAAGCTTAATATGTACCAGCAAACTTAGTTTCTGTTAAACACCAGCTTATGCAAAACCTTCCTTTCTAGCTAGCAGCTTATCCCAGCTTCTGTTAAACTGCTGTAACATGAGGGCCTGCTTGTCAGGGTTTCTGTCCTCCTATCAGGTCCCACAGCTGGCAGGCCCCAAAGAAAAATCACACAGAGATCTCCATAAGTTATAAAACTGATTGGCCCATTAGCTCAGGCTTCTTATTAATTCTTGTAGCTTATAATAACCCATTGTTCTTATCTATGTTAGCCACATGGCTCGGTACCTTTCTCAACTGGGTAGATTACATCTTGCTTCTTACGTGGTCTGGGCAGGACTGCGGAGGGAGCTTCCTGACTCCCAGAATACTCCTGTTCTCATTGCTCCACCTCTACTTCCTGTCTGGTTGACCCACTTATACTTCCTACCTGGCCAATCAGTGTTTATTTAAAACATGATTCACAGAATGCAGACAATTCTCCTGCACCAAACTGTTTACTTGTACACACCTCCTCATGCAGCTGTAGAACAAGATGCTAAAATGTGGTTTTGGCTTTAAAAACTCCTTACTCTAAATGCTGGACACTATAGTTGGGTCCTGAATGCCTGAGTATAGCCCAAGCCAGCTGAAATAAACACTTTAAATTGGCTATTGACTGTGTCTGAGTGGCCTTTTCTGGTGGGCTTCCTGAAACAGTTATACACTATTGATAGAAGTGCAAATTAGTCTGGACACCATGGGAAATAGTGTGGAGGTTCTATAAATACCTTTCTATAATGAGAACATCTGTGAGACAACCAAAAAAAACATTTTCTCAATGAACAAAGTCAATAGAAATTCTATATCACCTCAGAATACAAATTGCTATGATGTAACAATTGTTATACATTATAAATATTGAAGCTCATAGAGAATGGTAAGGCAATCATTACAACTCAACAGTACTCTTGAAACCCAATCTTCCTGACACCCCCATACCAAATCAAGCTTGTTTGAGGTTGTTGTAATGTCTGTGTAACAACAGTCAAATCTAGAGTGCAATGACTACTGCAAGATTCTACACCTGTTAACCAACAACAGGATATTTCTAGCCTTTTGATATTCTGCACAACTTCATTTGTGGATTCTACTGGGTCACATATTTTGATACTTGTTGGGGACCCTTCCCCAACTATCTCTGTTATGGATGATCCTGGATAATGAGGCAGAAATCAGGACACAGGGGATGCAGAGTAGGAGATACAACTGCATACTTTATTTCAAAGCCAGTGCTCTTTTATAATACTCAAATCACAATCCAAAGCTAGGTTCCCATAATACTTGAAAATAGTTACATAAACTAATAACTTTATAGAAATAATTTTAAGAGCTTCATGCCCTAGTTAACCTAAACAAAAATGTCTAGTATTGTGGGAATAACTTTTGCTGTTATATAATGTAAAAACACCTCATCAGAAGACAAACCACAACCTAATCAAAGCCTTCGAACTACAGTGCACATCTGTGTTCTAAAGGACTGACTATTGGCAAGGCATTCTACTGATGGAAGAGGTTTGCCTCCTCCTGACTTAGTTTGCCAAGCCTGCCAGGAAGAATGCTACCTCAAGTCATTCCTGCACAGAGTTTCCACGCCATTCAAAGCTAGCCCTCCACAGACACTATGGGTTATATTCATTTATGTCCATTTATTCTGTTGTCATGCTGAGTTGAGAATATTAAACCAAAATAAAAACCTCATTAGGAAAGGTCATATGTATCTTGATATCAAAACTTTGATATGTAACAGGACATTAAGGAGACATCAGTCCTTCACCATCAAAACAGAGCCATCTGCTCTGATAAAAGGGGACATCGTTTAATGGACATTTCTGACAAGAACAGCTAGTCTATTGATGACATGCCCTACAGGACAAAAAGAAGGAGCAAGGAGAGAATAAAAATGTATTATATCCTTGATTTCTTCTAGGTTTTCACCAGGGCTTTTCTTCAAGATTCTAGAATCATATTAATATGCCTTCTTCTCAATAATGCCACTTTCAGTACAGCGTCAAATAGATTAACAGGCTGAGATGTCATTTGTTAACAGCCACACTTTAGTCCAAGCACATTTCCTGTTCTTGCCTTACTTGGCCACGTTACTAGCTTCAGGCAATGCTGTGAGTAGCTGCAGAGTATCCATCAAAGCAGAAAACAAATCTAATCACATGATTTGGTCCTGCACGTACCAGTCGATATTCTTTCAGGTGTTAGCCCATAATGTGCAGCAGATCCATAATCTAAGAGCAGAGGCCCAGAAAGCAGAACTTAACTGACCCAAAATTAATTTACCAATATACAAATCATATGTAGCTTTGAGTCACTAAGGTCTAGCTAATGTAGCATTGAGTGCTTCTGTAATCAGCGTGGCTGATGCACCAAGTCAAGTTCCTAGTTTATAAAAAGTAAAATAGAAGTCATTCATATTCAGATGCTGCTTCTCAACTTTATCTTGTCCAAGAATCTCAATATTCATTGATTGATTAGACAAATTTCTTATTTGTATCACCGACCTCTTAGCCCATACCCTTCCAATACACCACCACTCAGACTCAGTCTAAGCAAACACCTAACTTGATCATGTTGCTGCTTCAGGACCTCTATAGCTCTCTATTGTAAAAAGGAACACATCTCCTCTCCTAGTACCCGTGACCTTTCCTCCTCATGGCCATTTTCACTGCATGATTTCAAACCAATGAGCTCAGTACAGCATCTTCTTTTACACGTCATTCTTCATAAACCTTGAAAAGCACTACTCATTAATGAAACCTCCACAAATGTCACATTCTTTCAGAAAGCTTTTTCCCAATCTAAATGATATTACCAAATTATGAAATTACATTTACAAATCAAAATTATAGGTGCTTGCCCTTTTCTTGTTTCAGCATTTTCCAGGCAGTTTCACATTAACACATTTCATCAAATTATCCCCTTTGCTGACCCTTACATTCTTATTAAATCACGTTCCTCAGGGATAGAGTACATTCCCTATCCATCTGGTTAAACTCAGCTCTAAATACCATTTCCATCATGTATGTAAAAAGCACTTACAGCTAATCCCCCATGCACCTTGACAAGGGATCCTTTTTCAATGAGCACTGGTTTGTGCTGGAAACATTGAAATTCAAGGATACTTGGAGGTGTCTCTGGTTCATTATATCTCTCAGGTCAACCCATAGCTATGCTTCCCTCTCTTATAACTGCCAGTTCTTCCTTAGGTCATAACCCAAACAGACTCCAGGTGTGCCCTTCTGGATACCATCCCCTTTGTAGGCTGTGGCAAGGCGCTTCTTCTGGGTGAATGTGTTAGCAAAATTGGGTATTTGAAAAGGCCAGTCTAGATTCCAAGTCAATACAATGACCATGATGTTATTCTAATGTTGAAGAAAATCATTCTTATCTCTTTGAAGCTTAATAAGCTAGTCTACTGGAAAGAAATCCACATTGTCTTACAAATGGCATGAGTTATGAGCTGTCTCAAAGAATAATCCAGCAGTCTGTGATCCTTGAGTGTTCCTTTAACATTCTTGTTATCATGAATCACCCCATTGTTTTAATTTTATTTGAGGAATCTAGATTGTGGCACAGCTCACACAAAGCAAAAGTATACAAAGAAAATGCATTTGCACTACTATTCCCATTTGAGGAACTAACAGCTATTCCTAGGACCAGGGCCCCGCACCTTTACTGATGTCTGTGGGCAGATACACCCTCATTCTATCCCCACCACAGCCATACCCTCGAGTTACTCTGATAGTCACCTATATGCACACCCACACATTTATCTAATATTTGGAAACCGTGAATTCAAGTTTTTCCTAATAATTTCTAGGGTCACTTAGGTGATGATCTTTCCCTTGGAGTACTTGCCAGATTGGCCCAATGAACACAATCTAGTGTGGTGTAGTCATGGCTTTGCTCCATGTAAACCAGAATCTGATGGCAGAGCATTACAATAAGTTACAAGTATTTTAAATTAAATACTACACAACAGAAACACTCATCTTTGATTTGGTAAAAGGTGTACAACAAATTTTTAACTTATGTCTCATTGTCTTCTGTTTCTCTACTATTCTGACTTTAAAATTATCAATTGAGAATGAGATTGTTCTATTTCTGAAGATCACTAGACTACATAAATCTTGATGGTGAACCACACCAAATAAACCTGAAGAACTAGGAGCATTCAAAGCAAATCACTTTCCTGTTTCTCCACTGGAGGGTAGCATTTCAAAACGCAAAAATCTTTCCCAGTATCAAAGCAGAGTCATGCAAGATGGGGGAGGGTAGGGGATAATTAGTTCCTGGTAGCCCCAGTTTCTTGTTTGAAATCAAAGTACTAGGAACACGTGTCGCAGCACAGAAGAGCCTCTTGCAAGAGAGCACTAAATTCAGTGACTCTGGCCACCCCTTGACAGGAAGAAAAGATGCTCCTGAAGCTTTCTGTGCTGCTCCTTTGGAATCAAGTGGCTCGTAAGTTCAGGAGAGCTCCAGTTTACATAACAGAAATTCATCAAGACAAAGAAAATCTCTGGAGACGTGTCATAAGTATGAAGGGAGGTGGGAGGGGTAGATTGGGAGACAAATAATGGAAAGAAGACTCACCTCAACTTTGAAAGGAATCCCTCAGTCCCTTGTGCCTTTGGGGTTTCTGTCTATTAATATGTATGATCTTCACACTGTGGGATTCACACTGTCTTCCATCCAGTCTGCATTGGTGTTATCCATCCATCATTCTTCCACCCTCCTCCATTAACTTTCTGGTCCTCTGTGATCACCAGTCTACTTTTAGGGCCACGATTTGGTTTGTAGTTTATACTCAAGGCAAGAGCATTCAAATTTCTCTCTGTGTGTTTTGCTTTGTTTTGAAACAGGTTTGAGCACCCAGCAGTTGGAGCAGAATCCTCAGTTTCTGAGTATTCAGGAGGGGCAAGATCTCACCATGTACTGCAGCTCCTCAAGCACTTTCCCTCAATTTTACTGGTACAGACAGGAGCCTAGAGAAGGTCCTGTCTTCCTGATGACATTAGTCAAGAGTGGAGAAGTAAAGGAGCAGAAGAGAATGATCGCTAAGTTTGGTGAAGCAAAAAAAGATAGCTCCCTGAGCATCATCAGAGCCCAGCCTGGGGATGCTGGCATCTATTTCTGTGCAGGAACACATTGCTCTTGTGGCTGATGCTATCTGTCCAAAAACCCTGCAGCTGCAGACTCTTACCACCTTGCTTCTACAGGCCTCTAATTATTCCTCATTCAGCTATGAATATGGACAGTGTCAGCACCCAAAACCCTCCTTGCCTCAGAGTTCCATTTTTGCTGCCATTCTATAAAACATAGACCACAGACACAATCCTTCTGTGTGAGATGAGGCTGTAGATATGGGCAGCTTTTAAAAGTCAATAGCAATGTGGACAAAAGTCACCCAAGGAAAGTCTTGGTGGGGATCAACATTAGAGACCAAAAGAAGTTACCAAATAGAAAGTCCCATTATTTCAAAACCCAGTACTCATTTCATCCTCTGTGTTAGAACTTGAGCTTGCCTGTAAAAAAGATTCTGATCAATGAGATGTGATCCCGGATCTGCTTTCCACAGTGCTTTCACTTTGTGGTAAATCCTACTGTCTAGTCCTCTCTGTCCTCCTTTCCTCCTGCAACATCATGCAGTAACAGTTTTGCCATGAAAAGTGCAAGTGTAACTAAGACTCCAGCTCTACCCCAACAGAACCCAGTGTCACCCCGGATGGATCAGAGCACAAAGCATTTTCATTTCTTTCTTTATTTCTTCCTTGACCCACTGATAATTCAGTAGAGAGTTGTTCAGTTTCCATGAGTTTGTAAGCTTTCTATTTGTTTCTGTTGTTAAAATCCAGCTTTAATCCACATTGGTCTGATAAGATACAGAGGGTTACTTCAATTTTCTTGTATCTGTTGAGTCTTGCTTTGTTAACTGTGTATATGTTCAGTTTTGGAGAAGGTTCTATGAGGTACTGAGAAGAAGGAACATTCTTTTGTGTTTGCTTGAAGTGTTCTGTAGCTGCCTGTTAAGTCCATCTGATTGAGTCATAATATTTGTTAGTTCTACTATTTCTCTGTTAAGTTTCTGTCTGGACCCATTGATGAGATTTGAGTGCTGAAGTCACTTGTTATTAATGTGTGGGGTTCAATGTACTTCTTAAGCTTTTAGTGATGCTTCTTTTATAAATATGGGTGCCCTTACATTTGGGGCATATATGTCCAGAATTGAGACATTATCTTGGTGGATTTTTCTTTTAATGAATATGGAATATCCTCTCCATCTCTTTTGATTAATTTTTGTTTGAAGTCTATTTTATTAGATATTAGGATAGCTACACCAGCTTGCTTCTTAGATCCAATTGTTTAGAAAATGTTTTTCCAACCCTTTACTCTGAGGTAATTTCTGTCTTTGATGCTGAGGTATGTTTCTTTTATGCAGGAGAAGGATGGATCGTATTTTCATATCCATTCTACTAGCCTGTGTCTTTTTAATGGTGAATTAAGTTCATTGATACTGAGAGATATTAATGACCAGTGATTATTAATTCCTGTTATTTTATTGGTAGTGGTTGGGGGGGCGTATGTGCATCTGTGTGTGATTCTTTGGATTTTGCTGGTGTGAGATTCTCTATTGCCTGTTTTTTGTTTTGTTTTGTTCTTTTTGTTTGTTTCTTTTTTGTGGGTATACTTAACCTTCTTGGTTTGGAATTTTTCTTTAGTATCTTTTGTAGGACTGGATTTTTACGGACAGATCATGTTTAAATTTGATTTTGTCATGAAACATCTTGTTTTCTCCATCTATGGTGATTAATTAAAAGTTTTGCTGGGTATAGTAGTCTGGGCTGGCATCCGTGGTCTCAGAGTCTGTAACACATCAGTTCAGGACTTTCTGGCCTTTAGTGTCTCCACTGGTAAGTTGGGTGTGATTCTAATAAGTCCTCATTTTTACCTTTCAGCTTTAATTCTCTTTCTTTGTTCTATGTGTTTGGTGTTATGGTTAGTCTTATGGAGAGGGTACTTTCATTTGCAGAATTCCTTTCTGTGAGGGCCAGCCATGATAAGCTAAGTCTGGACAGGTGGCATCTTATTCTGAAGTCACCACTCCCTTTATCCCATTTCTTAATCTGTTTATCTTCTTGAACATGGGATTTATCTCTATTCCACTTCCTGGTACATCTTTTTTTCAATCTGTACACTTTGTACTTTTATTTGCTTAGCTTGCTTCTTTTCAATATAAATCTTCATTAGAGTTACCACTAATAACCACACAACACAGTCTATACTGGGCTGTTTTGAGATTTCCTCTGCCAAAGAAATTAATCCAAAACTCTTCACTTTAGACTTAGGCACACTTTTCAGATAAGAGCAAAATCAGTGACATTCTTCACCAAAACCAGTTCCTAGGCCACATACTAATATTCTCCTAAAACCTCTTGATCCTCTTCTAAAACCTCTTGATCACAAAACCAGTTCCTAGACCACATACTGATATTCTTCTAAAACCTCTTGATCCTCATAGTTCATCAAATCACACTCAGCACCACTGTCTTCCATGCTTCTACTAGTATGGCCCATTAAGCAGTGCTTAAAGCATTCCACTGCTTTTCTAACCTGAAGTACCAAAGTCTGAATTTCTCTAAACAAGAACATGGTCAGACTTATCACAACAATACCCCACTCCTGGTACCAACTTCTGTCTTAGTTAGGGTTTCTATTGCTATGAAGAAACACCATGGCCACAGCAATTCTTACAAGGAAAACTTTTAATTGGGGTGGCTCATTTACAGTTTTAGAGGTTAAGTCCATTATTATCATGGCAGGGAACATGGAGGCATACAGGCAGACACGGTGCTGACTACATCTTGATCAGTTGGCTACAGGAAGTGTACTGAGACATTGAGCAGTATCTTGAGCATAGGAAATCTCAAATCCTGCTCCCACAATGACACACTTCCTCTAAAAAGACCATGTCTACCACAACAAAGCCATTCCTCCTAATAGTGCTGCTCCCTATGAGCTTATGTGGGCCACTTACATTCAAACTACCACAGATGGATGTTTTATTCCTTGGTTTCTGTTTCCTCTTTAGTCTTCTAGTCTTTGTGGCCTGGATTTCTGGTGGCCAGCTTGACCTCTGATCTAGTACGTTCTCTGGGAGCTGGCCTTCTGGCAGTTAGCTTGACCTTGGGTGTAGCAGAGCATCTCTGTTCTTCTGATTAGTGTGGCTTGCATCCATTCTTCTGATTGGAGTGGCCTGTGCCTGTTCTGACTAGTGCGGTCAACACCTGAGCAGCAGGAGTCCCTGCAGTGGTGGCAGGACTTGGTTTCTGGGCTGGCAATGAGGTGAGAGGGTCTTTGGGAACAGAATCTAGGGACTGGGGCAGTTCTGACTTGTGTGGCTTGCACCAGAGCAGCTGAAGTCTGCTAGAATTAGGGAGAAGGACTGTCCACAAAAATGTTGATAATATGGGAGGGCTTGGGCAGTGGAATGGGTCTTAGGGAACATACTTTGAGGAGTAGGGAATTTCCACTGACAGGAAGGTCATTCACATGTTCTTCTAACTGGCATGTCCTATATGTGAGTGCTGAAGACTGCCAACCACAAACCATTTTAAAAAACCAGTATGCAGCTGCCTGTCTTGCTGTTGTTGTCAAACACAATCCTAGCTATAGTAAGACTGAGGTGGCTTTGTGGTTTCTCTTTACAAGTACAAGTGTAGAAGGGAGTACATAACATTGTGCCTTTTATATAAAAAACTTTTTATGGATGATACATATTTCTCAAAACATATTCTTGTTAAAGAAAGGCCTTTCGGTAGTACAGCCTCTCTTTTTAAAAGCCGACATCAATTTCCTACATTCATGGAAGATGTAGGGGTCCAGTTTCCTCACCAAATCTTTTAATAAAGCCAAAATCAAGTACTATACAAATTATGGATGTCATATCTTATGTTTTGTTCTGTTTTTTACATTTGATTTTAAAAGTAACATTCCATGTTTTATAACTGAACATTAGTGCAGCAGCTGACTCCAGAATCAGCCCTAGAGAGATCTAGTGCATGGCACGCCTTCATCATAGGCTTAAGGAAAAATGTAAATTATAAATAATAAAACGGTGGTGGAGAGGGGGCTTCATGGTTAAAGGAATTGCTGCTCTTTCAGAGGACCCAGGTTCAGCTTCCAACATCCACATCACGTGGCTCACAATTTCCTGTAACTCTATGTAGAGTAACATAGTTACTATGTTACCGCGTTATGTAACTATGAATGTAATACCCACTCCTGGACGCTCAGACATCAGAAAAAAGGTACGTGCGTGCACACACACACACACACACAGAGGGAGGAGTGAGGAGGTAGTGAGGAGAGGAAAGGAGAGAGGGAGGGAATGAAGGAGAGAAGAAACGAGAGGGATATTAAAAGAAATTTTATTTTTTAAAAGGAAAGAAAACAGTTTTAGTCCTCCCTGGTGCATGGGAAGGGATGCTGTCCTCTTCCCTTTCCTCTAGCACTGGCTTTAGGAAATCGACTGTGAATTCTGTCTGTGTCCCTTGGAGGTATACATAAATCTGTTCAAAAGAAATAAGCCCTTTGCCAGTTTTATTAACCTACAGATGTCTTTCTCAAGGTCCTGGGAGCCATAACTGTGAAATGCCATCATCAACAGATGCGGTGTCCCTCTCTCACTCTCATGGGCAGGGAAGCAGATCACCTTGGAGGTGCTCTCTCCACATTTAAGACTTGCGCCTGTCAGAAAGAGTTATTTTTCCTTCAGAAGAGTGACATTCATAATGTAGCTGGCTTTGATCATGAGGTAAACCAAGACTGGGTCAAACATGCTATCAGGCCCACTTATTTTAGAACTAAGCTGTTTGTCTTGAAGAATCATAGGCATTTGGTTTACCCAGCTATACGAAAGGATGAGATGTCTTTCAATCTTCCCCATGCCTTTAGTAAATTGCCTGGGATATGCACACATTCTGACTTATTGCCTATTAAATAATAAAACTGTTTTCATTTTCTTCTACCTTTTTGGAGAAGTGTTCTTAGCTGCAAAGGCCTTGTTTGCATTTTCCCCCTACAAAACTCGCCAGTGCCTTTTCATAGTCCCTATGCTTAGGACTCTATCCCTTTGAAAAGCTATGCAGACACTGGGAAAAAAAAGTGAAGGGAAGGGTGCCTTACTGACTGTGTAATCAGAGGGATTACAAGATCTGTGCAAGGAAGTGAAACTGCTTAATTCATGGAACTTTATAAGGATTAGCAACATTTTGTGAACTGCTTACCACAATCACAGCTTTCATGAGATCCACTAAAATTTCCATCTGTATCCTGTTATGTATTCTAAACAGAGAATATATAAATGATGCAGTTCCTTCTTCCAAGGAACTCACGCATGGTAACAGAAGGCTGTCTGCTAGTTCCCATAGCACCATTCCCTCGAGGCCAAAATCCTCTGATTTACAATCTCCATTTCAAGGAGCAATGAAATATTCCATGTGCTTGTGCCTTCCTGAAAATACTGTTGGCTCCAGGATCAACACAAATGTCTGGGGGTATGCAGCCTCTCTGCTTTTCACTCTTTCTACCCTTTGGTCCACAATGTCCCCTGAGCCTTGGGGAAGGGAAATGTGACATAAATGTCTCATTAAGAAATGAACACCGTACAGTCACATGCAGGACCATTGCATCTATGAATTCACTGTAGCTGTGATTGTCTGCACAGACCAAACCAACCAACATTACAGCATGGAGTAGGGAGGAACACATAAGAGCTAATGCCTAGCTCAGAAGCTATTGGTAGCTGATGGCTGGGGGAGGAAGACTTGGTTTTCTTTGGGGTTGTGGGCCCGGGAAGGTTTCTCATGCCCCTGTGGATGGTAACATACCCATACATATAAGGGCAAAACTAATTAGTCTAATTTGACTCAGTGGGTTATTTTTAAGGAGAAAATAAAAATAAGAAAATGTTGTGAAGTTGGGATGGAAGGGAAATGTGGTGGGAAGGGTCTGGGAAGAGTAGGAAAGGAGAGATGAAAGATGGATATAATTGGATACATTGCACCTAGGAGTGAAACCCTTAAAGAATACATTAATTTTTTAAGTTAAAAATTAACATAAGTATATGGCTGCATTGTTGCTCAGAATGTGGTACTAGCTTTCGGTTTACTCCTTGATGGGGCAGACTAACCAGAGAAAGAATCCCTTGTCTTTGAGGAGAAATCCTGACTACTACAGAAAGAGACTCTCTGAAGCCTGGAAGAGATAACATTGTCATCTGAGGATGGGGACTGTGGTGGTTTGAATGAGACTGACCTCCCCATCCCTAGATCTGAATACTTGGTCACCAAGAAGTGGCACTGTTTGAAAGGAATAGGAGATGTGACTTTGATGGAGGAAGTGTGTCACCAGGGTGGGCTTTGAGGTTTCAGAAAGCCCATTCCAAGTCCCTGCAGTCTACTGATCCATATGTAGTGCTCTCAGGTACCGTGTCTGCCAGTGAGACACCCTGCTCCACACCAAGAGGATAAGGGACTAACCCTCTTCACCCGTAAGCAAGCCCCAATTAAATAGAGCTACCTTGGTCATGGTATCTCTTCACAACAGAACAGTGACTAAGACAGGGACCAAGGGTCCTAACAAGAGAGAATATGAACCAAAAATATCTGTGACAATGTAATTCTATGTTGTCATCATGAATTTCTTTCTTTCTTTTCTTTTTTTTCTTGGGGGGGTGAGCTCAAGATAGGTTTTTTTCCATGTAGCCCTGACTATCCTGGAATTCGCTTTGTAGACCAGGCTGGCCTTGAACTCACAGAGATCTGCCTGCCTCTGCCTCTCAAGTGTTGGTATTAATGGTATGCACCACCACCACCTGGCTCATGAATTCTTTTCTGATCTCTAATATTCAATATGAAGCTTATATTAAGCAAAACAATTTGTTTGATATTTATTTAATTTTAGTCTCTGTGAATCTATATTTCTTAGTATCAAGGCCAAATATAAGATTTTTGTCTTTGTCTAGAAAACAAAAAGATTGTTCTTTAGAAATTATGACTATACTACGTCCAAAATCAGAAGACCAAGGTCAGAAAAAATAAGAAAAGCAGAAAACGTAACGAAAGAAAAATAAAGCATAGCTGGGAAGAAGATGACAGGGGAAAGACAGGAAGAAAAAGGCGGAGGACTTCTTAGACAGTGAAGCAGCAGCAGCAGCATTCTGCTCTGCAGGGGAAATGAGTGACTAAGGACAGATGCTGCCTTAGGTGCTGTGTCATCCTATCCTGTCTTAGTGGCACTCACAGTGTTTACTCCCCAGAGGCTGGCAGTGCCCCACGTCCACAAGAAACACTGAGTCTCCAGACACTGACCCTGGCTGAGAACTACTGTTCTATTTATTTATTTATTTATTTATTTATTTATTTATTTATTTATTTATTTA
>LOEQ01005163.1:62938-78379 GCA_001685075.1 Bramus lutescens
TTGGAAGAGCAGGCAATGCTCTTAACCACTGAGCCATCTCTCCAGCCCAGAACTAATGTTCTAATGTTAAGAACTGAGATGACAGAAAAGAAACAATCTTTTAGGGTCAGTATGCAGTTAAGCATCTTATATTCTGGACTATTATTTATCATTTGACTTGATATACTCAGTAAGCTACATGAAATATAGAAGTAAGAATGAGGTGTAATGTTTACATCAACTATTCACAAAGCAGAATAGTTTCTAAAGCTGATCATGACCTATGCTTTTATTTAGCTTGGTCAATATTCTTATTCCTAATTGATATATATTGTTTCTTTGTTTCCCCTCTAAGTTTCTGAGTCCTTGCTCTTTATAAGAATATTTATGAACACCCTGAATTTAATTTTAAATTATTAAATAAATTCCCAATCCATGAAATGATACTCCTTATTATTCTCAAGTAATCTTTTCTCTCTTTCCCTTTCTTCCTGACCCCTTTCCTTCCCCATCACACACTCACACACACTCACACATACACTTACAAGCACTCACATACAGTCACACACACTCACACATACACACTCACAAGCACATGTGCAGTATAGAAGTCAAACCATAGTTAAGAGCTTGTCATAGTTCTTAAAGGTCCAGGAGTGACAGCTGCTGAATGGCTTTCATGAAATTGAAATGCAACAGGTGTTGGGGTTGCATAAAGATGAGAACACTACCTAGTCTAATTAACCAGAAGCAAACTTTATTCCAGAAACCAGATTCCAGGAAAACCAGAAACAAACTTAAAAATAAAAAAAAAATAAAAACTCCACAGGGCACAGAAGCTTATCAGCTAGCTGAGACCACAGCCAGAGATGGTGTTTGTTAGGCTATGGCAAAAGGCCGGTTTTTGAACCCATCTTTTTATAGTAGGGGCACCAAGCTTTAGGTCTGAACAAAGAAAGTTTTACAACCTTGCCCCAGCCCACGGGTTAGTCAATGGAGACCCTAAGGGGTCGGGGGAGTGATTTTTAACATCAATAGGTAACTAGACAGCTATTATGAAATATGTTCCAGAGCCAAAAGTCACTAATCGCAAGAAAACAGATGTCTTTAGCAATTAGTTAGAAAAAGGGACTGCTAATAATATCAGAAGGTTAATAAATTAGAATAATTGGATTTTAGGCTGGGAACTTAGAAGACAGCAGAAAGTTTTTTATACTATCTCAAGGTAAAACTTAGATACAGACTGCCATACTTTATGACCTCCATTATTAGAGCTCCTTAGTCAAACCAGTGTCTGTATTAATCCAGTGTCTCTCCTGGTACCTCCAGGCAGTGTATACTGAAGCCCCAAGCCTTCCCTTTGACGACACCAGTTTCCCATAACAGAGACAGTGCCTAACCCAGAGGTCACTCATCTCTGTCTCTTAAAAGTTAACTCGGTTCATGGCTATCATTTATCAAGGATGGCCAGGACACTACTCTCAGTTTGCAGAGAGAAACTCCAGCCTTGTAAATAGAACAGCCAGTTGTAAAACGAAATGACCTAAGCTGATGGGGGCTTCTTACTTAAGTGTCTGAGAAAATAGCTCACTGTGGATGATTGATCCTTGATCTGCTGAGAAAGCTGCTGACAGTCTGTTCTCATTCTTCTGGACTTATAGCTTTATATTTCTTTTTTTCTACATTCTTATTTCTGTAATCTACATTTTTATTTCTTTTATTATTGGACGATTCATAGGAAAAAATTAGTTGCAAGTAATATATAGAATACATATTAATAGCTGAGTTTATTTTACAACAATGTGTGTCCTCATGGCAATGATAAAGATATGGAGAAGTCTTTTGTTGGGACTCCCACAGATACAGATTCACTAAATTAAGAGCATCCCTGTTGGAAGCTGAGGAGATATCATTGGCTGAATGGGGAAAGGTGTACCCCACAGTAGGGAAAAAACAGTGAATTGCTTGAGCTGGTGAGCCTTGCACTCCATATGGGAAAGTAGAGAGGAATTTTCTATGCCTGCAAACCAGCAACAGCAACTTTTGCAGTAGCAACCACAGGCATCTCTTTTAAGTGTCTTGAAACTTTTCCAGGAACTCAGATCACACTTCAGCAGCTAGAGGTCCAGATACCTCTAGCTGTTGTGGTATCTTATGTACTTGGTTGGCAGGGACTTCTTTCTCTGACCCTCAAACTGCCCATAAGTTTTCACTTCTCCCACTCCTGTCACAAGCTTGCAAGCCCAAAAGTCCTGTACTGAAGCCTCTCCCCATTAATTCAAGGGCATTCTTCTCTGTAGGCTGCTCTAAGACTGATGCATTGGGTAAATGGAAGTGAACACAATAGGACATCTTTGCCTTAGGAAGTGTGTGCTAAGGTGCTTAGGTATGAAAAGAGAGGCAGAAGTGAATAGAACTTCAAAGAATTTAATTAACATTAGAAGTAGCCAAAGAAACAAAAAGGTCTTATGTTACTCTGAAATGAGGGATTTGAGAAGATAAATGTATCGCCGTGAGCAAATGTAGGAATAACACGTCTTTAGCAAAAATCGTCATTAGGAAAAATTACTTTCAATATAATTTTAAAATACCAACAAAATTCTGAGTTGTTACAATAAAAGTAATAAAAGATGAAGTCTCACGCTCCACAAATTCCTGTGATTACCCAGCAGTCATTATTAGGAGGAAAGAGTTCATTACACATTCTCATCTTTATAAATACTTAACACACATACACGCACACACACACATGCACATCTCAGCACAGTCTATATAGACAAAACTTTGTACATACTGTTCCAGCAACTCATGCCCCAAGTTAAACAAATTTCCTGAATGCTAGTGATTGAATCTCTAGTCAGTGATTCTGCATGAAGAGTGTAAATAAAAAACAAACAAGGCTGATGTCCAGACTTTCAACATTTATTATTTATTTCTGAACACAACTGCCAGCATGATTTCAACAAACTTCACCTCAAATGAAGAGCTCAGCCTTCATGCGTCTATCTCAGAATCTTTCCATTTCCAAAACTGAAGTCTCCTGATCTTATGAGGTTATGCAAACATCAGCTCCTGTAATGAACACTCAGCAGGGATGAAAGTTCCATCTCGTTCTAGCAGCTCTATGATATGCTTTAGCATCATTTTAATAACATCAATACTGCTACCTTCCTAAACAGTGCAATTCCTTACTGTATTATGAAGACACATCTTTATAGTTGTAGATAAGTGTGACCTCACCCTTTATCAAAGAAGCATTTTTAGCAGCAGCAGCAGCCAGAGGCTATTACAGAAAACCACAACTGGTCAAAATACTGAGAACAACTGTGTGATACCAAGTCCCAACTGATATATCTACAACATAATTCCTGCACTCAAGGCTCAGGGAACATCACGGAAAAGAAAGTGGAAATATTGTTAGAGCCAAAGTTTATTGTGGGATTGTGACAGGGAAACTGTGTTCATGGAATTCCAACAACTCAGCTATATAAACATAACGTGAGCAATTCCAATACCAGTTGACATCCCAATGTAGATGGGGTAATCCCACAGGGCCCCAACCCTAGAAAGAAGAAGAGCTACACAGAATTAACAACTGATGAGGGGAGAGAATGAGTCTTCCTCAGGGATGAGCCCCTGGTTGATTATCCAATAATGAATGCACATAATACTGATCCATGGTCAGCTGTGGAGGAAACATGTGCATGAAGACAACACTAAACAAACTCAGCAGGTTATATTTACATGCTTGCTCATTTATCAGTGTATGTAGCAACAATGGTTGAAGAAGAGGCTGTGAGTTTGGCACAGCAAGAGTAGGAGGGAGGAAAGGGGGAATGGCATAACTATATTTTTAATTCACTTTCTATATTTCCATACAATATATTTTGTTCACATTCTTTCTCCTCTCTCAGCTCCTCCTAGATCCTACCTACCTTCCTGCCCACCTAAATTCATGTTCTTCCTTTCAAAGAAAACCACCTACAAAAAAAAATCATCAAACCAAAGCAAAAGAAATCACACAAAAATGTATGGAGTCCGTATTGTGTTGGGCAAATGCTCCAGAGCATGAGGCTTGACCCAGACTGTGGTTGATATCCTAAGTGTCTCTCTGTCAGAACATGGTCCAGTAATGGAGCCATGTCAGGAGAATTCTGAGTGCTGGTGAGAAAACAAGAGTCTCATGACCTCAGTTTCTTCAAAACATAGAATTATTATTGGAATGTGTTTTTGTTCTCCTCTCGGGTGTAGAAGATAGGAGTGGTTTTGCTTTAGAATATTCATTACAACTATGTGGAGCCCATTTCCACCTTGTCTATTGGTCAGAGAGTTTGGAGGTTGCTCAAAATGGTTGACAAGAGTAGCTGCATGTCCCAAATCAGGAGGTGATTACTTTGTTCTTTTGACATTAACATAGCTCATACAAGTAGGTTCATTCCATCCTGACAGATGGTCAGGATATGCAAACGTACTTCTGCTCCTTCTTTTGTAATTATGAGGTCACCTGGGGAGTGGCTGCCTTCAGGATAGTGGTCTAGGGTAGCTTCATTGCCTAAACAGAATACTAATGATTTGATGTTCCAAAGTGTTAAAATGATCAACTGTTTGAGTTTTGTATCATTTGTATCATGCTAATAAACTTTTTGTTAAATTCTTCCCCCTTTTGTATTGGATACAAAAGCATATGGAAAATAAAGGTGGGCGATTTCAGTATTCACAGGAATGCCCTCCCAGTATTTTCTATGGTCTCTGTTTTACTATTTTCACATGCATCTTTGTTTTCTTTACTAATATTTCTAAATCCCCACACTCCTACCCTGGTAAGAGGCATTTTTGTTGAGGCTCATCCCCGACACAACTCTATGGAAAAACATGTTTCTGCCACTCTGTGACTTCCCCACCCTTGTGATTGTAATCTTCACTCATGAGAGTCCTGTTAACCCTCAAAGTCTAAACTGTATGGTACTTTAAAGAAACTTGGCTAACGTATGAGACCTTAATCTACCTCATTTATTGGCTTCTTTCTCACAGGCCCCACTGCCAACTAGAGCAGTGACATCACTCCATCAGAGAAAAGGAATTTTGCCTCTTCCAGCAGGCATTAATTGGAAATAACTTCTTAGTTCCCCTTCTGAATGCTGGGATTTTATCTGACTTGAATTTGTGCAGGCCTTACACATGCTATCACGGTCCCTCTGAATTCATATAGGCAACATCTCTGTTATGTCTGGAATACAGTTTCTATAGAGTTATCCACCACTGGCTCTTGTAATCTTTCTGTCTCTTATTCTGCATAGATCCCTGAGTCTTGAGTGGAGGAATTTAATATAGACATTCCATTTAGGGACTACTGCTCCAAGATCCTTTATGTACATTGTCTAGTTGTGAGTCTCTATATTAATTTCAGTGATGAGGGTTGAGTGAGGCACTGATCTGTATATAGGTATAGTAATAGATAATCAGAGTCATTTTATTGCTATATTCATTTGGCAGGATAATAAAAAATTTCCCCTAGAATCTATGACCTATCTAGTCTCAGGTTCTTGGCCTCATTAACAGTGTCAGATATGGGTTCTATCTCTTTGGGTGAAATTACCTGGCGCGAGCAAGAAGGAAACACGGAACATGCAACAAACCCTCTTAGGAGTTTATTAGAGGGAGTGTGTACAGGCCTGGGGAATTGGTGTGCAGAGAGAGAGAGAGAGAGAGGAAGATGGCACGTCCAGCTTTTCAAAAGCTGCCTAGCGCATGTGCACAGGGGGTTGGTGTGACTAAGCCATATGCAGATGATGGGCTCACACATGCATGCAAGGGTTTAGCTGAATCATGTGGATGGATCCATGCATGTGTGCACAGGGGTTATATGAGGCCCTTTAACATTCAGGCAATTGCCTGAGGGCCCATCTACACATGCATGGCTCTAGAACCTGAATGTGCAGTCTTACTTGTGGCTGAATAATTACATTCCACCCTTTTGTTTATTATAAAAAATTGGGGGTCTTGGGGTACATAATGGGTGGGAATGGGGGTCATAAGGTCTCTCATGACTGCTTCACACTGACTCTGTGGGCATTGTTGCTGATTTTGTGGGTGTCGGGGAGCTGAGATGCTTGACCACGTCCTGGGGTGGCTGATTACAGTTGTTTTTCTAGGCTTTGAGGAACTGGCTGGCTGGCAGCTTGGACCTCGCAAGATGCTGGAAAGGCAGAAAATTGTGTCTGGGAAAATTTTAGATCCCGGTGATTAAGGGAGGAGAGTCCCAAGATGGAAGATAGAGGCGGGTTCTTTCAGGGCAGGGGAATTTCCCAGGGGTTTCCGAGACCAGGAATGATAAAGGAAGAATTAAATGATACTTATTCTGGGCGAATCTTGTCTATTTATGTAGGTCCAATTGATTCCTTGGAGCTTATGGAAAAAATGTTTGAAAAGAAATAAATTTTAGACATATTAAAAGCTTATGATTACGATGATATATTGTTCGAATGAAAGATGGTGGGGGGAGAAGGGGGAAATTACTGAAAAGGATAATTATTAGACCCTTTAATGTCTTACCTGAAGTAACTCTTAAGAGACTTGTTTTCCTATAGAATCATGGTATTACCTTAACATCCAGGAAACACTGCTGCAGTCAGTGATAAGCCTGTTATGTTAAAGTCTGTTTTGTGAAGATTTTTGGAGTTTGGGGTTGCAAAGTTGTTATTGTTTCTTGCCACCTGGGCTTTTGACAGTCCTTGTACCTCCGACTCTATGTTTAATGATGGTCTCTGTAATAACAGCTGAGTGGTTAACTGAAAATTTAAGCATGACATTGGCAATATGGAGAAGTTGGTAAAGCATATAGGAGAAAGAGGAAGAGGGAGAGTATATGGAGTTTTTGCACAGGAGAGTTGAGTAAAAATGAGACTTTTATTTTTCTGGAACTGGAGAAAGAGTGGCTGATCTTGGTGCCCTCTGGAACTTAAGGGCAAAGGGCCCTGTTTGAGTTGCCATATATGAGGGAGTGTCTTTAGCTGGAAGAGTAAAAGGTTTAAGATGGGACAGGTGAATCCCAGCTGTGGGAGTTACAAGAATTATTTTAAAGGGGCCCTGCCATTTAGGGGAAAGGGATGAGGGATGTTGGTCTGGGGAAGAGAATAATAGCTGATCCCCTGTTTTAATTGGCAGTGGGCATGAATTAGCACATGGTTTAGGTAATGAGTAGTCAGTAAAATCCCATAATAGGGAGCAAAGATGGGATAACATCAGATTAAGCAGATGATCAGGGAGGAGAGAGGTTTTAGGTGAGAGGCCAGGGGTTAAAATTGGTCGCCCATACATAAGTTCAAAGGGTGAGATGAAAAGGGGGCTTTTGGGAAGAGCCCTAAGCCTTAGAAGTGCCAGAGGCAAAAGTTTTACCCAGTCGAGGTGAAGCTCCTGTGACATTTTAACAAGAACATTTTTTAAGGAATGGTTAGTTCTTTCTACCTTCCCTGAAGACTGAGGGTGGTATGGGATATGAAAATGCTAGGGAATGTTAAGAGCCTTAGATAAATTTAGAGAAATCTGGGTAGTAAACTCTGGGCCATTATCCAACTGAAGAGAGGTTGGGATTCCAAACTGGGGGATGATTTCTGGGAGAAGAACATCAGAAACTGTCTTGGCCCTCTTATTAGCAGTGGGAAACACTTCAACCTACCCAGACATTGTGTACACCAAAACCAAGAGATAGTTAACTCTTCTGACCATGGGCATATAGGTAAAATCCAGCTGCCAGTCAGTTCCTGGAAGGGAACCCCTGGCCTAATGGGTGGGAAAAGGGAAGCTACAATATTTGGTCTTGGGATCTGACTTTTGACAGATTTTACAAGAGGCAGTGATAGCTTTTAAGAATTCTAAGTCCTCAGGGGGTGGGTTGGAGGTGAGCCTTAACAAGATGAAATAGAGCTTTGCTATTAGGATGAAAGAGCTGATGTAGGTAGAACAGAATTTGCTGGGTGTCAGGGAATGTCTGAGAGAATGTGGGCTGTACTATATGCACCCCCTGAGGTGACTGAGGTAGGTTTGGGCTCTGGAATGCTGCTGTTCTAGCTGCTTGGTCAGCCCGGTTATTTCCCTTGGAAATAATGGAACTATCAATCTGATGAGACTGACAGTGAATAACTCCTATAACTTTGGGGAGATGGGAGGCTTTTATCAGGTCCATAATGTAACCTGAGTTAGTTATGGATCCTCCTTTTGTCATAAGAAGCCCATGCTCCTTCCAGATAGCCGTGTGGGACAGGAGAATATGAAAGGCATATTTGGAGTCTTAAAATGTAAACATTTAAAGATTGTCCCTTTGCTAGCTGGAAGGCACGGGTAAGGGCTATTAACTCAGCCTGCTGATCAGTGGTATGGGCAGGGAGTACCTGTGCCTCCACTACCTCAGCATCTGATACTACGGCATAGCCTGCTCTATGGGTCCCATCACATAAAAAGGAGCTGCCATCTGTGTACCAGGTATAAGTGGCCTGGGACAGTTTGCCCTCTTGTATGTGTGAGGGGTGGGGCAGTAGATCCTCTAGGGTCTCTATGCAGGAGTGAGATGGGGAATAATTAATGTTAGGCTGAGGTAGGAGATTTGGGATATTAAGGGGTGGGCAGCATTGGAAAGTGAGTGTGGCATCTTCTACTAGAGCTACCTGTAGGGAAAGAACACAGGAAGGGAGTAATGTTTGTAAGCCTTTGTAAGTTAAGAGATGGGACAGATTGTGGTGGAAGAAGACAGTGGTGGGTGACCCAAAAGTTAGTTTCTTTGACTCACGAATAAGAAGCTCATGGGACACTAAAGCACATACGCAGGGTGCCCAGCTCTGAGTGGTGAGGTCCAGCTTCTTTGACAGGTGTGCTACAGGTGCAAAGGTCCCAGCTGATAGATATCCTAGAACCCCAAGAGCATATCCCTCCTTCTCTGTTACATTGAGGAAGAAAGGACGAGTTAAATCTGGGAGATGAAGAGCTGGGGCCTGGATAAGGGCTTGTTGGAATCTCTGAAAGGGTTTAGTAATGGGATGGAGAAGGGGCTCATGCAGAGAGCTGAGAGGTGCCTCATTTAAGGGGCAGGCGAGGAGAGAAAAAGAGGGGATCCAGGAACACAGGAAGCAAGCAATTCCCAGGAACAATAAAGCCTCTTCTTTTGTGGAAGGAACTTCAAGGAACTAAATTATTTTTTTTCTGTCCTGGGTAATAGCTTTTTGGGTTGGGGTAATAGTTAATCCCAAGTAAATGACCGGAGAGGTAGACAGTTGGGCCTTAGAAGGTGAGATTCTATAGCCCCTTTTTGAACAGGAAACTTAAGAGTGGAGGTATCAGTTTTGCTTATCTCCCATGATTGACTGCAAAGTAAAACATAATCCACATACTGTATGAGTTTAGATAGGGAGAGACAGTGAGAAAAGATCAGAAGCGAAAGCTTAACCAAGTAGGTGTGGGCTGTCCTGGAATCCCTGGGGAAGGATAATCCAGGTGAGCTGTGTGGAGAGGTGAATGTCAGGGTCAGTCCAGGTGAAGACAAAGATGTTTTAAGATTGGGAGCTGAGAGAAATAGAGAAAAAGCATCCTTGAGGTCTAGAACTGAGAAGTGGGAGGTTCCCGGGGCTGAAGAAACAACAGCAGGAGCTAAAGGGGCAGGGATAGGAACTGGGAGAATGGGGGTAGCTGCCAGCTGAGGATGAAAAGGTGGGGGTTCATTAGCTGGGTCCAGAGCAAAAGTAGAGGGTTCTTCCTGTACAAATGGCATAGCCAGGAACATGTGAGCAGGTGAACAACTTGCAAGGATAGAGGGCTTAGGCTTAGAGCCTAAATAGTAAAAGGCTTGGATGTAAGGAAACTCCTTCCATTTGCCTGTGTGCTGACAGTAGTTAGAAAGTTCCCATAAAATATTGGGATCAAATGTGCAGTTAGGCGGCCAATTGAGATTGCCATCTAAATTGTAACCAGGCCGTTTTTTGAACAAAATGGACAAGTGTGGAAATCTGTAGATAGGGCATTAAGGCCTGGGTTTCAGAGCCTTTAAAAGGCATCCTAGGGGGGAGGATGGATTGATGGGCTTTGATGGCTTGCTACCCATAGTTGAAACCGTGAAAAACGGCGACACCACAAGGCACACAGGGAGACGTCCCTTGGCTGTGGGCAGGGTGTGAATCAGCACATGACCATTACAAGACCCATGGGATGGCATCCCCTGGACACTATTGGGATGGTAAGGCCTGGCTGAATCCGGTCAGGGTGACGGCTGAATCCGGTCAGGGTGACTCAGAACCCAGAGAGGCCAGGGGCTGTTCTGAGCAGCCTTTCATGGTGAGGGAAAAAAGAAAAGAAAAGGTGAGAGAGAGAGAGAGAGAGAGAGAGAGAGAGAGAGAGAGAGAGAGAGAACAAAGTCTGAGGGACCCTGGGCCCCCAGGTGAGGTTGGATTGTCCCCGGGCCATTCCAAACACAATTTTAGCTAAGGGAAGCAATCCAGAGATGAATGTCAGCGAAGGGCTCAACTGTAACCTTGAAGACCATGGTTGAGGGCAGTCCCCCCCCCCATTTTTAGAAACAGCAGAAGATTGCCAGAGCTCAATGATCAATTCCTCGAGTTTGGAGAAGTGGTTAAGTTGACCAGAATGGGGAAATTCACCAATTGAAGCTGCTGTTGTGTGGAGAAATCACGCTCAGGCATATGGAACACATGGTTGTTGTGGAGAAGATACCCGGTTCTGGATGCTGACCCTAGGAGAGGTGTTTGGGGTGGGAGAGCCTCCTGAGTCTCACAGCACCAGTGAAATTATCTGGCACGAGCGAGAAGGAAACATAGAACATGCAACAAACCTGCTTAGGTATTTATTAGAGGGAGTGTGTATACGCTTAGGGAATTGGGGTGCAGAGAGAGAGAAGATGGCACGTCCAGCTTTTTAAAAGCTGCCTAGTGCATGTGCACAGGGAGTTGGTGTGAATACATCATTCTCAGATGATGCAAATGATGGGCTCACGCATGTGTGTGAGGGTTGAGCTGAGTCATATGTGGATGGAGCCATACATGCATGCACGTGGGTCAAGTGGGACCCTGTAACATTCAGGCAGTTGCCTGAGGACATGTCTGCACATGCATGGCTCTAGAACCCAGAAGTGCAGCCTTATTTGTGGCTAAATAATTACAGTGGGTCTAATATCTATCAAAGAGATTGGGTATTTCATATTTATGCCCCTATTACACTAATATGTCTCTGTTGTAGATCATAGGGCTTGTAATCAGGTGATACTGATTTGCTTTTCCACTATGGTAGCAAGTTTAATAACTTCCAGCAGTAGACTGCCATTCAGTAGTGATGAAGCTTATATTATAGTTGAGCATGAGTTAGATTTCTTCATGGTTTATGTTATAAGTATGTACTATCTTTAAGAACAGGTCCTTACTGCAATGTTGTGGAATGTAATCAATGGAGAGGGTGAATGGAATGAGGTAATTCTATTTAAACATTTTATAACTTAAAGTTATAGACAGAGAAAAAAGCATAAAAGCCACCTCTTGTGGTTTCAGCAGCGATATCCCAGAACAATACAATCTCCTTAGCAGTGACTCCGTCAAATTACCATTCCTCTTCCTCACTGGTTGCAGGCTAGCACATGCTGTTCAATTGCTTCTGTCATGGCCTTGCACCTCCTAGTCTGTGCAAGTCTTTACTTCCTCCTGAGACACACCCAAGAAGAAAGTATCAGAAATGATACTGCTAATCTCCTCCCAACGGCAGACAAGGCCAGGGAAGAAAAAGGACTACACATACTGCTGACTCCAGGGCTCCCCATTGGGTCTGGAAATCCAGGCTTCCTGGCATCTAATGCAAAACTTGTGACTATTATTTCTAATATCAGCTTATAAAGTTACTATTCTTACACCCTAAACTACTGCCATAATGGACTGAGTAGGTTTTTAAAGCACTCTGCCTATAATTTACTTTCAAGTGGCCAGAAATGGCCTTATTTTGTATAGCCATATTGAATGTCCCCTAGTCTTTAATATTAAGTTAAATAATTTCCCCAGCTTTCTGAGCTATTTCCACACTGCAAACCTTCTTAGTGAAATTAATCTCTCACCAATGCTTCCTTTTCATAAATATCAAGTTCTGTATCAAATACCTTTTAGAAACTATTAATTAACTACTCCAATTCACAAATAAGTCACTGAAAGTTTCTTCATTTGGTACTGGGGAGATAGCTCCATGCAAAATGTGCTTACTGCCCTTACAGAGAACCCAAGTTAAGCTCAGTGTTCATATCAAGAAGCTCACCAACACGTGTATCTCCAACTACATAGGATCTGAAACTCTTTTCTGGCTGCACAGTTACCTGTACACACATGTGCCCATACCCACACACAGACACACATAAGCACAAATAAAAAATGAAATAAATATTAAAAAAATCCTTCAATAGGAAGCCTGATTTATATGGGTTGAAAATGTGGAGCATGAGTAACAGACTAGACACAATAAATGGGCTTAGTATTGTCATTTCCAAGCTATTAGCTTGTCATTAATATTTAAAATAAAAATTGTTCTGCTACAGTACAATATTTGTGATATGTGCTTTTTAAAAACTAACTCTAAACAAACATCTAGGGATTTACAATTAGTTATAACTATTCATTACCCTAAAGACTAGGCATTTAAAAACACAAGTGATTATTCTTGCTTCTCATTTTATTAAACTGAAGAAAAATACTACATGTCACCAAGACTGAAACAAATATGTTTCCTCTAGTATCTTCTGACTGTGAAGATGAAGGTCTAGTGTTGCGTGAAGCCTATGCAGGATGGCATTATTTTTTATTCATTGGAAAACAGAAAACACTGACTAATCTCATTCAAGTTTCAGGATGGATAACCCAGTTGTGGGTAGGATACAAACGATAGATTTTGTGTGTTCATGTGTGTTCTTTAAGAAACCATCCATTTGAACTTGAGTTTAGTACATAGAGATGGATATGTATCTATTTTCATTCTTCTACATGTTGATATCCAGTTATGCCAGCACCATAAAGTGAAAGTGCTTTATTTTTCCCATTTTATATATTTTTGCTTCTTTGTCAAAAATCAGGTGTTGGTAGGACTGTGGATTGATATCCGGGTCTTCAGTTTGGTTCCATCGATACGCCTGCCTATTTTTATGCCAATACCAGGCTCTTTTCAGTACTGTAGCTCTGTAGCAGAGTTGAACTCAGGATTGTGATGCTTCCAGAAGTTCCTTTATTGTACAGGATTGTTTTGACTATCTTGGGTTTTTTGCAATTCCATACAAAGTTGTATATTATTCTTTTGAGGACTATAAATAATTTTGCTGGGATTTTGACCGGCATTACATTGAATATGTAGGTTGCTTTGGGTAAGATTGCCATTTTTACTATGTTAATTCTACCTACCAAAGAGCTTGGGAGAGCTTTCCATTTTCTGGTATCTTCTTGAATTTCTTTCTTCAAGGATTTAAAGTTCTTGTCATACAGGTTTTCCACTTGCTTGGTTAGAGTTATTTCAAGATATTTTATGTTATTTGTGGCTATTGTGAAGAGTGATGTTCCTCTGATTTCTTTCTCAACCCATTTATCATCTGTATAAAGGAGGCTACTGATTTTTTTTTGAGTTAATCTTGTGTCCTGCTACATTACTGGAGGTGTTTTTGAGTTGTAGAAGTTTCTTGGTAGAATTTTGAGGGTTACTTATGTAAACTATCATCCCATCAGCAAATAGTGAGAGCCTGACTGCTTCTTTTCCAATTTGTTTCCCCTTGATCTCCTTTTTTTTGTCTTATTGCTCTAGCTAGACCCTCAAGTACTATGTTGAAGAGATATGGAGAAAGTGGAAAACCTTGCCTTGTTCCTGATTTCAGTGGGATCGCTGTGAGTTTCTCTCTATTTAGTTTGATGTTGGTTTATGGGCTTGCTGTATATTGTCTTTATTATGTTTAGGTATGTTCCTTCTATCTCTGTTCTCTCCAAGACCTTTATCATGAAGGGATGTTGTATTTTGTCGAAGTTTTTGTCAGCATCTAATGAGATGATCATGTGTGGTTTTTTTAAAGTTTGTTTATATGGTGGATTACATTGACAGATTTTCATATGTTGAACCATCCCTGCATCTCTGGGATGAAGCCTATTTGGTCATGGTAGATGATCTTTTTTATATGTTCTTGGATTTTGTTTGCCAGTATTTAATTGAGTATTTTTGCATCAATGTTCATGAGTGAGACTGGTCAGTAATTCTCTTTCTTAGTAATATCTTTGTGTGGTTTGTGTATCAGGGTAATTGTAGCCTCATTAAAAAAGATTTTGGCAATGTTCCTTCTGTTTCTATTGTTTGGAACAATTTAAGAAGTATTAGCATTAGTTATTCATTGAAAATCTTGTAGAATTCTGTGCTGAAACCATCTGATCCTGCGGGTTTTGGGGGGGTTTTTTGGGTTTTTTTTTTTGGTAGAGAGATTTTTGATAACTGTTTCTATTTCTTTTGCAGTTATAGGTCTATTTAGTTTGCTTTGCTTATCTGGTCTTGATTTAATTTTGGTAAGTGATATTTATCCAGAAAATTGTTTATTTCCTTTAAGTTATTCAATTTTGTGGCATATAGGTTTTTGAAGTATGATTTGATGATTCTCTGGATTTCCTCCATGTCTGTTGTTATGTCTACCTTCTCATTTCTGATTTTGTTAATTTGGATATTCTTTCTCTGCCTTTTGGTTAATTTGAATAAAGGTTTGTCTATTTTTCTGATTTTCAAAAAAAAAACCAACTATTTGTTTCATTGATTCTTTGTATTGTTTCTTTGTTTCTATTTTGTTGATTTTTCCCTCAGTTTGATTGTTTCCCGTTGTCTAGTCCTCCTGGGTGAGTTTGCATCTTTTTGTTCTAGAGTTTATAGGTGTTCTGTTAACTCAAAAGTGTGGGATTTTCCCAGCTTCTTTATGTAGGCATTTAGTACTGTGAACTTTCCTTTTAGCACTGCTTTCATTATTTCCCATAAATTTGGGTATGTTGTGAGGTCATTTTCATAGAATTTTGAAAGTCTTTAATTTCTCCCTTTATTTCTTTCTTGACTCATTCAGGTGAGCACTGTTTAATTTCCACGAGTTTGTGGGTTTTCTGAAATTAGTGTTGCTGTTGAATTCTACTTTTGAGCCATGGTGATCTGATAAGAAACATGGAGTTATCCCAATTTCTTGTATCTGTTGAAGTTTGCTTTGTTACCTAATATGTGGTCAATTTTTGAGAAGGTTCCATGAGGTGCTAAGAAGAAGGTATAGTCTTTGATGTTTGGGTGGAATATTCTGTATATGTCTGTTAAGTCAATTTGAGTCATAACATCTGTTTATTACTATTATTATTATTATTATTAAAAATTTTCACCTCCTCACCTACTCCCATTCCCCCCTCCCCCTCCCTTTCCAGTCCAAAGAGCAGTCAGGGTTCCCTG
>LOEQ01005163.1:84131-101591 GCA_001685075.1 Bramus lutescens
AGACAGTTTCTTTATTAACCAATGAAAGTAACACATAGACAGATGATCCTCCTATACCAGCCTCCCAGCCTGGGGACTCAGCTGTGGACTTCTGTGCTACATGTGCAGTGCTCTATGTGTGCCTTCAGCCTCTATCCAAACTCACGGCTGGGCCCTAAGCAAGACCCTGATTCAGGTCTCAAACATGGGTGAATGTGACCTTATTTCCATTGTACATAGAAGCACGTCAGAGTGTGACTTAAACCCTTCTGAATGGACACTGAGAAGTGAACAGGGAGGATGGTCGATATGGGGCATGGGAAAGGAATGGGAGGAGAGGAGGGAGGAGAAACAGCAGTTGGTATGTAAAATAAATGAAAAAAAGTTAATGAAATAAATTTTAAAATAAGTGGGAAAGACAGAATCAGCTCAAAACAAGGCTATATGTGATAAGCTCTACAAATAAATGGAGAGTCGGGTTTGGTGGCATACACAAAGTCGCAGTGTTTGGTAAACTAAGGAAGGAAGAGAATGAGTTCAATGCTACCTTGGGCTACACAGTAAATTTTAGAACTGGGATATATAGCAAGACCATGACTCAAAAATCGAAATAAATATATACATAAACTAATAAATAAATTGAGGAAAGTTCTCCAAGCTTTCAACTGTTGAGCAATCTTTTGGCTGTTTCTACTTTCAGAGACAGGGTGCTGAGTTTGCCAAAGCAGAAGACTTTCTCTACAGTTTGATCCTTTGTTGTCACTGTTCTTTTCTTTTTTTATTTAACTTTTTTTAAATTGGGGGTGGGTTTTTGTATTTTTGTTTTCACTTTTTTATCTTTCTCTCTTTCTTGCCTTTTTTATTGCTCTCTTTTCACCTTATTTTACTGGTTTTTTTTTCTTTTGTTTATCCTTTGATCCTGGACTAAGAACATTCAGTCTTTCTCATGCCTGTATTTGGAATGAGAAAGCTAGGGGTCTCCACTGAATGTTTCCCCTTAAAAAGTGTCTGCATTGGGTGCCTAAGTTTTGAATAAAATAAACAAAATGATTTCTGGTTATTTTTTTCTGGATGGTTCCATTTTACATCAAATATAGCTGAAGATTTCATGCTACAAGTCAATTTCCTTTTTTTCTTTATTTAAATACACAGATCTCCTCAGTAAATCATTAATTGTATATACTCTTTTTCCAGGCTAGCATTCGACTGCTTGACACACTGTCCAACAGTAAAAAGTTTTGTCCTATGACTCACAACTGCAAACACAATTGTGCCATACTATCTTCCAAAACGCAAAGACCTTGTTCTTCGTCGACATAGTAGTCCTTTGCTGGTATAGACAAAAGGCATGGAGCATTCAGGATATGGGTCAAAGATGGAAATTAAGAACTAGGCTGCGGTCATTATAATATCTTAAAAACTTAGATTCCTAAACTTTTAATCAGGAATGCCCCCTCACCCCAAAATACAGACAACTCTACTTCAAACTGATATCATCAGAATGAAGAGATTTCTCTTTCCTAATGCACCAGTGGGCATGACTTAAGGGTAGGACCAAAGAAAATGTTTGTATCTTTTACATTCTGACTTTAAATTCTGACTTTTACATTCTGACTTTAAATTCATATAGCCACTAATAATTCTATTAATTGCTCACATTTTCCAATTAATCAGTATGAGTTAGAACAAAATGAAATCTGTTACCTCACAGCCCGGGGGGCAATATAATTCCACACACCTCAAGCCTTTACTGGTCATTTCTTTGATGTTAAAGATATCTATCTATCTATCTATCTATCTATCTATCTATCTATCTATCTAGATAGATTGTAATCCTGAATTTCTATGCACAATTTTTGTTCTGTATGCCTAGCATTGTTTATAATACCTTAAATATAGAATTACATTACAAGCTAAAGCATTGCAACCATTAGAAGAAAACAAGCATGAGCCACCATGACTTCTCTAAAAGAAACATCCCTTGAATAGGCACACCTATGTGCACATGCATGCGCATATTTGTATTGACATAAGATTTATTAAGTAACTTTCTCATATTATTTCTTCACAAAAATCTTAATCTTTTTCAATAAGCCAGAGTCAAAATGACAAAAGTTGCCTGTTTTCTCTCATATGCAGAATGTGTGTGTGTGTGTGTGTGTGTGTGTGTGTGTGTGTGTATTCATACGAGGAACACATATATGTATATGGGGGAACTATTTGGGAAGAAGGAAGCTGGTGGAAAGTTAGAGGATAAAAAGTGGGAAAGTTGGTAATATAATCAAAGTATAGTTCATACACTTTAAAAATGTTACAGTGAAACCATTATTGTACAGTTACTAAAGCCTCACTACGAATTGTGTCAGGTGGCCTTACATCAGGTGGCCATCAGTTTCCTGTGTTTCAGAGCTAGGAAATGGAGGCAAAGAGTTAGTTCTCTGTCCAGGGTTGGATCCGTCAAGAGCCCAACAGGGAGACTCGTCCAGTCGCTGATTTTTATGTTTCTCTGACTAAAGCTTATTCAGAAACTTTTCTAAACTGAGGGACAAGGTGTGGAGAGGGCAGGGAGAACAGAGACAGAAAGACTTTGTTTCAATTGGACTTAGCAATAAGATCTGGAGCAGTGACCCATTTACAAAGCACTACAGAGGCCCTGCCTCCTCCAGCTGAGTGCAGTGTGTTGCATCCTCCCCAGCCACAGCACACATCGTTCAGTGAAGCATATGTACTTGCTGCTGCTGAGTTAGCCATCGGACAGGCATGGTGCAGAACCCCAAGTCTTTGTGACAGTTTGCCAATAATGTGTGGAATGACAGTTTAAAGTGGGCTTTGTCAATCGGTTCTGGGATTGACAAGTTCCATCATGTCTGAGATTAATCAGCAGTTAGTCCAGAACCTAAACACTCAACTCCAGCCAACCTTCTTCATCCTCCAGCAGTCATAGTTGGGTACACTCTTGGTGCAGACACGGAAGGAAAGAAAGAGCGGAGACTGAGAGCAAGCTCCACTTCCATAATTTCTTATCCAAACTGGCTGAAGCAATTCTAATTCAGAATTGAGGAGGCCCCACAGCCAAAGGTTCTGTGGAACCCCGTATAAAGAGCACGGGGCATGGGAAGAGGTGAAAAATGAGATCCACTTAATCAATGACTAAACTGGGTACCTAGTGCTGAGGAACTAGTATTCAAACAGGACTCTTCCTGCTCAAGTTGATCGTAAGTCTGAGAGGTAATGTTGCTTCAGGCTTGTGCAGTTCCCGAACTCACCCCACAAATCAGAAGGAAATGCTAGTGACTTAGTTCTAATAAGCTGTTATTTAAAAATTGAATCATAATTAGCCAGATGTATTAGTAATTCATCTTAAACGTGCACTGTGCTGTGTTTGAAGCACATCCTAAGAAAATGCTTTGCGTCCTGGGGAAAATTAAGCTGAATCTTGCTGTGTTTGCTGCCTCACTTCCCATCTAGTTGGAGTCATGATGGATTTATCTGCTTTGTGCTTGGCATCTAAGTCAGTCTCTGAGTCCCAAACTGCCTTTTCCTTATATTATGGTTGAATTCAATGTCAATTTGCCACAAATTGGAATCATCTGAGTAGGGAGCCTCAGCTGAAGTGACCTGACTGTCTTGACTGCTTCGGGAAGTTGCAGCAGCTTCTGGTAGCAGCCCAGATGAAAAAAGTATTTCAGAAGGAAGATCGCCTCACGCCTTGCTGGACGGGTGTTCCCTCTTGCTGCTGAGTTATCGGTGGACTCAGCTGCTTCTTCGCTCATATCAGAACCAGTGTTTTCGAGCTCCCCTTTTGGTCTAGGGACCACAGGCTCTCGGGAACCTTCCTGGCTGTGAGAATCAGACTGGGACTACTGAGAAATCCCACCTGCCTTGTGTTGTCAACCCCAACCGAGAGGCCACTAGTGTGGAAAGTATTAATTCTGATACATTTATTCTTCACCCTGGTTCTGCTCCTCTAGAGAACCCTGACTAAAACATCCTTATAGTTTTATTTATATCTTTAACTTATAGTTTTAATATTTTGATAGTCTTCATTAAGGCTAATAAGTTCTGATCTATTTATTTCTACCTGTATCATTCATAGTGAGCCTTCTATGCACTCAGAATTCTTTAAAATTCTGCTCTCCTTTGTCCACTAATTGTTCCTGTTAATCTTGTTATATAATATACTTCTTCCATTATGCAGTGCAGTGTATTTCCTTATATGAATAATCAATAGTGTGTTACCTTGTGAAATACACACATAGTCCTCAATAGTAGAATCTGAAGGGAAATAAATGATAATTTAGCATAATGTAACATATACTACATTGAATTATGTTTATATATTTAGACATTTACCTTGCTATCATTGTGCTTATATTTTATTCATAGTGCTTTGTGTATTTTCTTTATTGTGCAATGTTTTATGTTATGGTAATTCAGTTTTAGCAGGCTAAACAACATTTTTTCACACAAAATGGCTTCTTAGAGTTAAAATTTATTGTAGTGCCAATAATAGAATAAGAACATTTTATTTATTGATAGCCTCTGGACATATTCATGTTTACATTCACTAACATTAAAATATGGTGCAAATCATATTTCTATGGGCATAATTTCTTCTTAATAACTGTAAGATAAATTTTTAGCTGTTCTCATTGCAATATGTGAAAATATCCCGAATTCTCTTTCATTCTGCTAAGATTTTTAATGACTGAAAAGCTTTCAATACTGTCAAAGATACTTTGAAGATAACATTCCATTTTTCATGGCTGTTGAATTTCTCTCAAATTTTCTTTTTAATTGCCATCGTTCTGTATGTCTCTTGCCTCTGGTTTTCATTTTATTCTTTCCTCTTAACCACATATAACGACTGTGGATGCTAAGTGTGCAGTTTCATGAATTGCACCTAGGACCTTTGTAACCAGCACAGTGATGAGGACACAGAACACTTTCAGCATCACAGATGCTCCTGTGCCCATCCTAACTGCTTTCCACTCCTACAGCAGTAGCTACTGTTCTGATTTAATTCACTACAGAATAGAATTCATGCCCTAGAACTCAAGCACATTGGCTTGTTCAGAATGTACTTTGTGCTCTGCCTTCTTTCATAGAATACCACACCTGACAGATAAATCCACTTTGTTCTGCATATCAGTAAGATTTTTCCTAACTGACATGTAAGGATTTCACAGATTAATGGGGTGCCATGTGATAACCAGATATACATAGATATGCTGTAGTGTTTAAATCAGGATAAACACGTTTCTCTCCTCAGAAGCTGACAGCTTCTTTGTGATGAGAACTTTCGATGCCCTTTCTTTTAGCTTTTATGAACTATGTACTACCATCTTGTTATCTCTAATCACTAGTGTGCAATAGGACACAGAACTTCCTATCCTACGTAGCAACAGCTCAGTTCTCATTGATCAGCCTTTCCCTCTATTCCCAGCTCCTCACAGCAGCCACTATCCCGCTCTCAACTGCTATTAAACAACAACCACCACCTTTTAGGTCTCACATGGGACTGGAATCGTGAGTCATTGGTCTTTTGTGTCTGGCTTATTCACTTAATATCTTCAGCCCCATATATTTTGTAACAAATTACAGTATTTCTTCCTTTTATGGTATTCCGTTGTGTATATGTACTACTCTTCCTCACTTCATTGACCATTTATGAACACGCAGGTTCTTTCTATTTCTTGACTTGCTTCAACAAGCACAGGAGTGTAGACATCTCTTTCCTTTGGCTATGCACTCAAAAGCGACTGCCTCTATTTTGGGACTTCTATTATAGGGACTAAATGGGATTTCTACTTTTAATTTTTGAAGAACCTGCATACTAGTTACATAATGGATTTACTAACATACTGCAAAAGAAAGCAAATTGAGAATTCTCCTTCCTCCACATTCATGTTACCACTGTTAAATTTATTTAGTCTTTTAAAAAATAACCACTCTTACCAGGTAATATAAAAGGGTTTCTTTTTAATTACCGTGTTAAATTTTAAATTTTGAATCAACTTGATTCATGTATTCGTTGGTAGGTGCTTAGGCTGCATTCAAACTTTTAATGCTGTAAATGGGACTTCTATGAATACTCGCTGTTTATCACTAGTGGGGATGGATGCTCACTACCATTATTTGTAAATCCCAGGATTAGGCAAACAGATAGTTACTTAGTGCTTTTCAAAACAGCTTCCAATTCACAATTCCTTCCTCAACGTATAGCACCTTCACCACATTAGAAATTAAATGTGGTCCTTTCGGTGGAATGTGATTACTTGCAGGTTTAATTTGTATTCCCTTCAGAATAATGACACAAAGCAGGTCTTCTGAAGGCTTACTGACATATGCTACACATTTTTATTGGACTGTTTATCATTAATGTTTTTCAGTGTTTTAAATATTTATAATCATCCTGTTTCATGTCTATGTACTATAGGAAGCTATCATACGGAGATATACTGATGTCTTCTCTCCCCTCAAAGGCTACAGTTATACCAGACAAGGGAGTGCTACACAGAAGTTCATCTTGGTCTGTTCAAGCTTTCCACAGTGATTCCAGCTTCACATTCCCTTCATTTGCAGTGATTAGTCATATCACCTCACTTACTATCATTGTGCAATGACATTCTTATAAACAGCTTCTTCCAGCTTTGATCTTGTCAGAGATGTGATATAGAACCTTTAGCAAATCACCCTCATCAATAAATAATTTCTTCCTAACTTTGTTATAGTCATGGATATGACTATTAATAATGCCTAGTCAATAATTCTAGCTAAGATAATTTTATCAATCCCAAATTATACTTAACATGGGATTGATTTTTAACGCATTACAAAAGGAGTATAAAGGACCAACTCTTTTCATGTGTATCTTTTTAATATTTTATCAAACTGTATATTCTGTTTTATACATCACTGTAATTGTGATGTCTATAGATAAATATCAAGTATTGTCTAGATGTGAATGATAGAATATGTAGGTGTGGGTGCATATGCATGTATGTATGCATGTGCACACATGAGAGCACAGTTTTATATATACAACATGAAAGTCAAAGACTATTAGAGAAAAGGAAGAAGCCAATTTTCCCTTAATCATATGTGGGGGGCAGGAACTATGTGACACTAATCTGGGGGAGACAAACGTCTAGTAATCCCAGATAGGGAACCGAGGACAGACAAAGTGGATGCCATCAAAGTCAACTTTGGTGAACCAATGAGTTTTATAGGTGTTTATTCCAAAAATATGAGGTGAAAGCTTATTTATAAGCATGGAAATAACTCAGACAGCTTTAATACCAAAAGCGCACCCCAGCATGGGTGACAGTTCATGAAAGTCAAAAGTATAGAGCACACTACATTACTTGCAAGCAGCACAAAAGGTCTCCTTCAGGCAGCTCAGGTAGTCTGGGCCTCTTCCAGGTCCCTATGTTTCTTTTATACAAGTGGGCTGATCTGCTTCCTCCAAGTAACTTAGCTGCTCTTTGTTTCTCCAGATGGTTTGCCTGGCCAACTCAGCTTGTCTGAGACTGGTTTTTAGCCATCATTAAGGCTTATGCATGCTTGCAGAGGGAGGGACCTAGTAAATCTGATCGGTTTCAGGGACTTCCTGAAGACTATGAGTTGTTTACTTTCTGAGATTAATAAATTTCCCAGTAGGATAAAAGGTTTCACCTCCTCTTAGGACATCCTGTATCTCAATGAGCTCTCCTCCTAGATGGAAAGTTTCATTCTGGAAGAAATTGTTATATAACAATACATAATGAAATTTTATTCAACCATAAAAAATAAAATAAAATCATGTTGTTTCCAGGAAAATAGATGCAATGGAAATACCTATTTTGAGCAAAATAAACTAGGCTTACAAAGACAAATACCACATTTGTGTTTCAAATGTGGATCCTAGATTTTATACATACTCATAAATGATTCTGTATATACAAGAAGAAAGTTGAAATAAGATTATCAGGGGAAGAAAAGGAGAGCTATTTAAATGCATGCTTATCCCTACACACATTATATGCTGAAGAGTAAAATTAAATTACATAATTTTTCTCTCACTGAATTTTCAGGCTAGTTGATATAGGCATAGGTACTTGGTCAGAAACAGTAAAGCAGAATGAAGGCTTGATTTGAAAAGCAAGGGAATGTGAAAGCTCATAGAGAAGGCCAGTCCCACACCAGCCTTGAAGGTGAGATGGGAATTTGAGATCACATGTTACAGACCTCAAGACTAAGTAGAAGTCCTTTGGATAGAAACATAGAAATGATGAAGGACATAATCTTAAAAGAAGGAACAGCAGTTACAAAGCAACATAAACATGGAGAACTTGAAAATTAAAGGACATCTATCCTATATATATATATATATAGTCACATAAAATGTATAACAAAATGTGTATTCTATGTGTGTAAGCATATCTATCTATCTAACTATATATATATGTATAGAATACAACTACAGATCAATCATATATGTATATATGATTGCATGGTATGAGTATATTTATCGGTCATGATGATGATCATAAAACTGTCTAATCAGCACTTCACTCTACCAGTGAGGATTCACACCTTAATGAAGTTTGCAAATACATCCTCTATTTACTTGAGATTACATAATAATCTGAGTTTGATGACTAGTGTGTGCCATAGATTTAAGTACAGGTGATACAGTTGGATTAACAAGTTCAGTCTTTAAGCATCTTGTTATTCTGTAGAGTATATTCCAATACATGTAGTAATTAAAATCTAGCACAGAAGAAGAAAGTGGAACCTAACAGAAGCATTTAACTGGAAACAGAATGAAGATAAAATGAATTTTAGGAGATAACATCTAAATTCCGAAGTATAAAATGAGTCTGCCAATAATAAAGCTAAAGAGCATTATAGAAAAACAGAATTCAAAAAGACATGAAGGCAACCTTCAGTTTGGGGGAATGACACCAAATGGTGATTCATACTGTGGGGGACCCCACTCAAAAACTTATGGCAATTGAAAATTAAAAGCAATAAGCTGAAATCACTTTGTGAAGAATTAAGGCTATTATAATATGCTTGTACATTATATGGAGACAATAATGAATGTTGGAACAAATATGAGCAAACAAATGGTATAATGAAAATGTTTCTGTTTGAAAAATTGCTTTCATTTTATATCTGACCACATATTTTTATATATATATAGATTTTTCTAATAATTTGTCTCTTTTTTCTTAACTAATCCTTGGATTGTGCTCTCTTCCACACTAGATTAACTGACCCTTCCATATAGCAAAGAAAAGATTTATGGTGTGATTTATGTTATTCAAGAAGATTCAAAACCCATTTTGTTCCATTCCATTTTTAAATGTTTTATTCTTTGACATTCCTACACATGTATACAATGAATTTTAATCATTTTCATTCCCCATTAAACCTGTCTCACCTCCTTTTCTTCTCCACGGAAACCCATATCCTTCCCAACTTGCCCCACACATTGTAATTTTGAGTGTTGTTTCATGTGTATGACTCACTGAGCCTGATCAGAGTCAGTTGCATACACATGGGTGGGAAGTTGCATGAGAAGATATCAGTGACTACTCCAGCCACCCAGTAACTGTCAATATTCTCTTGGGAAATATGGGGCCCATTAGCCCCTCCCCTTCCTTGATGAAATGTTGATGGACCCAATCTTGTACAGGTCTTGTGCAAGGGACAACAGCTGCAATGCACTCATGAATGCAATAAATTTGTCATATTAAGAAAACGTCTTTCCGCAATCCACCTCCCCACCCTGGTGCCCTTCCATTCCTTCTGTTCACCCTTCCCTTGATGTCCTGAGAGCCTTATAGGGGGTGATAAGGGCAATCCATTCAAGTCCAATTCCCCCATCATCCCCTATTCTCAGCACTGAAAGTAGTTATATGAGTTTCTACCTTTACACAGGCTTCAGTAAGAAACATCTCTGGTGAAAACTGAGAGTAATACTAATCTATATTGATGTAAAAACTACAGCTCTCATCATCAAGTGAATGAGATAATTTATTCTGGAGCCATTTGAGTTACCATGGCCCAGGAACACAGATTCAGGTTACCTCAAATTCCATGTTATGACATGGAAGCAATTTCACAGAGTTTCTATAGTTTTCCAGAACAAAGAAAGTCATAAACCACAGCAAGTTTAAAATATATTGCTGGGTACACCAGAAAGGCAGGTACCTCAAGATGGGAAAGCATTCTATAGCCCTAAAATATTGTCTGATGACATTCTTAGTTCTTGGATTGGTGGAAGCTAGTGTTCCACTAAGTTAGTAGCTTCTAAGGGGATTTTATTATCACAAGGTGTTAGTTCAGATACAGAGTGGGGCAAGGAATAAAATTAGCCCAAGATGAGGTAATGAGCCTCTGAACCTAGAGAATCTCAATCTCTCCACAGCACTGAAATTCCAATCGGTCTCTGCAGACACAACAGTTCCTTCCAGGAGTGTTTTCTTCACAGACAGGCACAGCTTCTTTTGAGGAATTTTCATTCACAGATATAAACTAAGTATTTAGAAGGCAGCTTGGTCACCGGCCTCTGGAGCCTAGGGTCTCCCTGACCAGCAGCATTTAAGCTGTCATGAGTTCTCCCCCATTGAGTACCAAAGCCCATGTTCTGAGTAACACCTCTCACCTTAGCCTTAGGAAGGAACTGTTCTTAAAGATGCAGATAGTGTGTGCCCAGAATAAAGTGCTGTCCTGTCTGATCTTCTAAGGTCAAGGTCACTGCTTCTGAGGAAGCCCTTTAGAAAGCTGATTTGGACCACCAGGTCTGCTGGGGAGACAGGAGTATGGATGGTTGAAAGTGCTTTCAGGTACCCTATTGTAGAAGTTGACCCCAGGACAGGCTGGAGGACTAGACAATAGATAAACAGGAAAAATATATTTTTATCTGCTTTCTTGTATGGTTTTGGGGTAGTAGGTATTAAATTATTTAAGTGTTCACTCATCTCAAGAAGTCACTAGCCACATTTCCTCCATGGTTTTGAATATCTGTCTTTGGGGAATAGCACTGGGAAGCACTTATGGTTTTAAACTGACACCAGCTTTATCTACTGACTTCTTCTGTACAGTTTGAGCTTTTTCAGACAGCACATGCACTGTCTTACCTGTTTGCCCAAATACAACCATCAAGATTTCCCAACAGCAAAGCCAGTACTCCACGGGAATGTAGTAAGAGCACAAGTTTTTATTAACTGATTTATTGATAAGAATTTAGTGCAGCAAAGAGAAATGTTCTTCTGTATTAGAGAAGTTAAGATATATCACAGTCATAGATCATCATTATAAAACCAAAAACAACTAGAAAAATATGATTCACTGTCATGAAAAATCCCAACAACAAATAGAAAGTAACTGAGATATCTCAGTTTAATAGGTAAATATTTTAAATCAACTATAGTAAATCTGTGCAATGAACTAACAGAAAATATGCCCAAAGAATGGAAGAAATATATGTTCTTAATAAGTAAGCAGAAATAAAATCTCAGCAGAAAAATACCTTAAAATGAACACATAGAAATTTTAGAAGTGCACAGTGTAATGCCTTAAAAGAAAAATTCATCACAATCCCAGAGAACCTAGACAACAGGACCCTAAGAGAGACTTACATAGAGCTAATCTACATGGGAAGTAGAAAAAGACAAGATCTCCTGAGTAAATTGGGAGCATGGGGACCTTAGAAGAGGGTTGAAGGGGAGGGGAGAGACAGGGAGGGGAGCATAGAAAAATGTAGCACTCAATAAAAATCAAGTAAAAAAAGAAAAGAAAAACTCATTGCATGACTCAAAGCAGATTGCAGATGGCCAAAGAATGGTGCATAATTCATCAAAAAAAAAGCAGAGGTGTGCTCATTAAGTTGAATATTATCCAGAAACATGGGGAAATAAACTGCTGGCCCACAAATGAGTATGGATAACTATTGAAAATATTTTCCTAAACAGTGAAACATGAAAGAGCATATATCATACAACCTCATATATATGAAATGCTGAGAAGGGAAATCTACTCTTTGGTGTCAAAAGAAGGTCAAAGTTGCCCAAAGAAGGGAAGAGAAGGAAAGCATTGACAACAGCAGGTTACAAAGAAGCTTATCAAGTGATAAGAAATATTTGATAAAATATTTAGAGTAATGGTTATGCGGGCATATGCCCATTTGTCAAAATACGTTTAAATATAACACTTGAAATACAACATTTTATTCCACATATATTACAACCAATATAGTTAATTTTAACAGGAAAGTGACTGAACAGGCAGCCAGCAGTTTTTGTCATTTCTCACATTTTATGCAAGTCACTTGCTTGCACTTCTTGCTTACTCAGTTAATATTATTTCCTTCTTGGGTCTCTGAGGTAGTTGAAGAATAGACAGTTATAGTTATCCTTATTTATGAGACTCAGAAAAGAAATTCACTAAAGAAGTATAAAGTGTATAAAGTTGAGAGATATCAACAGATAATTATGGATGGTAATGTAAGCTATGATAGAAAGTATATCAGACACAAAACTTTGGACTCATCAAGATAGGATTGATAATCGAGTATTTTCTCTGAATTTTTCAAATGCAAATGAACTAGACATTGTTGATGTACTTATTGCCTGTATATATTATCCATAATTATTGTATTTATTGTATATAATTTTTTCTTATATTAGTTATTGCCTTATTTTTTATTTTAGACAGAAAAGGCAAAATACAGTGAGTGATATTTTATTTGTGTTCAATAAATCAAGCTTGTCTGAATCAGAGTGCAAAGCTAGGTGGCATACACTTTAATCCCAGTAGTCACACTATTTAGCCATATACGGCAGGTGGTGGTGGTACACACCTTTAATCCCTGATGGTGGTGCACAATTTTAGTCCCAGTACTAGAGAGGTATATAAGATGGGAGGAGACAGGAGTTCAAGATCTCAGTCTGCAGTCTGAGGTTTGGTGGAGAACATTGCAGTCTACAGTGACTCTGAGAACAGGATTGCCCATTTGTCTGAGCCTTGGTAGAGGTAAGAACTCTCTAGTGGCTTGGCTGCTTTGCTTTTCAGATCTTCATCTTGAAACTCGATATCTGTCTCTGTGTTTTTACTCATGCTACATACATAGCAACAATTTAAAAAAAATTGTTGTCTGAGGTTTCTGTCCTGCCCAGTTCGTGCAGTCGTTAGGTCCCAAAGAAATCACAGAAAGGTCTACATTAGTTATAAACTGATTGGCCTAGTAGCTCAGACTTATTATTAATTCTTATAACTTATATTAGCCCATTATTCTTGTCTATTTTAGTCACGTGGCTACCTTAAAGTAATTCTATAAGACAACATCCCCTCTCCCAAGAATGTTTGTCCTCAGCGTTAGGAACATCATTTAGGGGTTGATTATAATTGGTATAGGGTTGGGGGTTGGAAGAGAAATTTTGTAGGCTCAGGGATCTCTTTGAAAAAAAAGGAAAATTGGATGAGATAATAGATTAGTGTGAGCTTACTCCAACTAATAATAAAATGAGTAATAGAGCGAATACTTGTGAGCTATTATTTATAGGCAATTTACATTGTTATAGATTCTTGTATATTGAAGCAAACTAAATTATATTGAATATGTTCTTATTTTCATCCACAATATTTGTATACCTAGGCTAAGTTATTTTGTCATATTGTATGCATGCATGCTTCTACCTCTGCTTAAAACATTTTTGTATATTGATACAATTTTAGAATATATTTATCATATTGAAATGTACATTTCTACCTCTGATCAAGAGACGTATACATTGTTTACATTTGGAGGTCATTGTCCTCATTTGTTGCACAGTTGTTTATTGTATAATATTCTAATGTGAAGTCTTAGTCNAAATGGGGAAGGTGCTGTAGGAAATCCTACAGCCAGTATCCTGTAAGTTACACGTGGGTGTTGCCTCTTACACTATTTATGCTGATGTAAAGTGTGCATCCAGTCTCTCTCCTTTCCGGCTGTGGGATTCGATTGTTGTTCTCTGTTCCAGCAGAGGATTCTGATTTGCGAGTCTACCCCTAAATAAATAACCATCTATTAGTCTCAATTCTGAGCTAGTGTGGGATTTCTTCTAAGTGTTCTTCAAATATTTGCAAGGTCAAAGCAAAAATAAATAAAGCATTACTAACAAGAATCAAATATCTAATAAGTGGGAAAAATAAAACCATGTTGAAGAAGTACAGGATGCAAAGACAGCACTATCATTTTGATTCTTGACAACTCAGCAGTTTTCCTATCCCAATAATATTTGATAGAACAGCATATGCATGTAGACCTGGGGGTATTACAAACGTTTGCAGAGCAATGCTCTTCATTCTGGCCTAATATAAATGCAGTGTGGATCTCCAGTAGACAGAATGAACAACTAAACGTGATACAAAGTAAAAGGAAGGCTGATGTTATAGTGGAGGTGTCTGCAGCACCTTGAAAAGGACATGAAGGGCTCACAGCTGGGTGTACAGCCAAGATGAGCAGGTGAGAGAAGAGACAGGACTCTGGGAAAACTGTGAGCAGCCAGTTGGCTCCTAAAACCAGGCAAACAGGAACATTGCTTTTTACACATTCTTCCTTCTAATGTGGCTAATTATAACACACTAAAGACTTCTAGATAGCTTCCACCTATCCAGAAAGTGGACTACTGCAGACCCTGGAAGAGTACAGGGGAGACCAAGAGAAATCCAGCCATATCTTAGTAGCTGGGAAAAAAAAAAAACCCTGTCCCGCAAGTCACATGAACCAGAGACAAAGCATATATTAATTGGTGGTTACTGGATACCTCCTTCCCAAGACTGGAGACCAGCAGCACTTGCAAGATTGACAACCTGCAATAGAGGCCCAGGCTAGTATCAATACACAGCCAAGGGGAACACCTGACAAAGTAAANCAAAGCAAAAATAAATAAAGCATTACTAACAAGAATCAAATATCTAATAAGTGGGAAAAATAAAACCATGTTGAAGAAGTACAGGATGCAAAGACAGCACTATCATTTTGATTCTTGACAACTCAGCAGTTTTCCTATCCCAATAATATTTGATAGAACAGCATATGCATGTAGACCTGGGGGTATTACAAACGTTTGCAGAGCAATGCTCTTCATTCTGGCCTAATATAAATGCAGTGTGGATCTCCAGTAGACAGAATGAACAACTAAACGTGATACAAAGTAAAAGGAAGGCTGATGTTATAGTGGAGGTGTCTGCAGCACCTTGAAAAGGACATGAAGGGCTCACAGCTGGGTGTACAGCCAAGATGAGCAGGTGAGAGAAGAGACAGGACTCTGGGAAAACTGTGAGCAGCCAGTTGGCTCCTAAAACCAGGCAAACAGGAACATTGCTTTTTACACATTCTTCCTTCTAATGTGGCTAATTATAACACACTAAAGACTTCTAGATAGCTTCCACCTATCCAGAAAGTGGACTACTGCAGACCCTGGAAGAGTACAGGGGAGACCAAGAGAAATCCAGCCATATCTTAGTAGCTGGGAAAAAAAAAAAACCCTGTCCCGCAAGTCACATGAACCAGAGACAAAGCATATATTAATTGGTGGTTACTGGATACCTCCTTCCCAAGACTGGAGACCAGCAGCACTTGCAAGATTGACAACCTGCAATAGAGGCCCAGGCTAGTATCAATACACAGCCAAGGGGAACACCTGACAAAGTAAACAAAGGGGGAGGGGCAAGCTTCAAAAAGTGACTGTTCCCTAGTTAGGTGAACAGCATGCAAACAGAGCATTGTCATCATCTCCCCAGTTGGGTCAGAAGAGGAGGAACCCAGTATGGAAGTCCCTAACTGTCTCAGGCCACAGTAAACACAGAGGAAAAAACAGTCTCAGTAGAAATGACCTCCGTCTTTGTCCAGTGCCTGAAGTATGTCATAAAAATGCCCAAATGGGCTGTTCCACGGATTTTCCCCTCGACACCCCTCCCACTTCTGGGAATTTCCCTTACTCTTCCTTAACTTCTCTCCTGTCCTTAAATTTCCTTAATAAAGTCTGCCTTTACTTGTTTGCTTATGTGTCCACATCTTTTATTATCAGCAGCTGAGACAATGAGCAGAGACCTGCTGTCTCAGGGCATGTATTATGCAGCTTCATTTCTATGAAATGCTCAGAAATTCTGCAGAGATAAAAAGTGATGAGGGGTTGCCTAGAGGGCATTTCATGGGCAGAAATCATCTGTGACTGCTCGTGAGCAAAGACTCCTTTAGAGCAGTGGTTCTCAACCTGTGGGACATGACTCCTTTGTGGGGGGTGGTCAAATGACCATTTCACAGAGGTCAACTAATACCATCAGAGAATACATATATTTACATTGCAATTTATAACATTAGCAAAATTACAGAATCAAGGAAAATTCTATGGTTGGGGGTCACCACAACATGAGGAACCGTATTAAAGGGTCACAGCATTAGGAAGGTTGAGAACCACTTCTCTAGAGGGATGCTGAAAATACTCTGTGATTAAAGGTGAAGATGGTTGTATACTTCTAAAACTAAAGTTCTAGAATTATACAGCTTATCTGGATAAATTATGTAGTACATGGTTCTCAACAGAGCTATCACATAAAACAGATAATAACAATCAGAATATTTATTGTTCTTTTAAATCTGTCTTGATTCTCTACACCATTTGAGCACTAGATGAAAGGGTCTAACATTGGTCTGATCTCTGTTCTCAATCACAGCCTTTTCTTTTCATATGGACTGGCACTTAATGACTGTCATCACCTGACTAGCGGGCACACAGTGGGAGCACAGTGAAAATGTATTAAGTATGAATACATAGTTGTCATGTCAAACATTGTTACATTGTCACAACCAGGCTTTCCCTGTTCTAAATTTGTGATTTTGGATGATGAAGGATGAGAGTCAGTGTGACGTTTGAATTTTACATATACCTTTAGTGTTGGAGTGATTTATTCAGAATATCCTCTAGGAAAGTAGAAACATTGAATTGGAGTTATTTAAAGTCACCACACGTAACTTCTCCTGGTCCTGTGAAGAATACGCATTAACTAACGCATCCACCTGTTAGATTATTGCTCAGTGCTTAGACTGTCAAATCCTATGCCTTGTGACAAAGAGCATGGGCTTGAAGCAGCCTTCAAACCAAAAAAAAAAAAAAGAAAAGAAAAAAAAAGAAACCAAGGAGGACAAAATTAATTCGGTCCTTGAGAAAACATCAGAGGAACGATTCCAATTTCCCAAACCAGCAAATAATTCAGTCTTTCTTTGAAGACAGTGACAGGAAACTCTCCACAGAACCTCTTCAGTAGAAGGAGGGACCATATCAAAAACTCCATCCTGGGTTCTCAGGAAAGGAGTTCCTGTGAACAGTCACCAGAGGGGGCTACAAACCTAAGCTCCTTCCGGATGAGCCAAGGCTGTCAGGGGGTGTACAGAGGATTTCATCCCATCTGTCACCTTATCATTTTATAAGCACTTTGTGAATG